>DWJN01007297.1:0-10083 GCA_018248895.1 Carystus phorcus | reverse complement strand
AAATTACAATGACACCTTTTGGTTGAATAGATTCTTACTCGCGTGATAACTTTAAAAATATGATAGGATAGGGATTTTTCTACGCAATTCTCCCGCTATCTACATAGATGTGTAGGGATAAATCTTTGGCCATAAAACAATATTTATAGTGACAGAACAATGGAAACTATCATAAATTATACAACTCGGTTATTTTATGCTGTTATAAAGATTGATGCGACTAACAGTTTTCCACTGTCGATTGAAAATAACAATTACAAATTAAACAAACTTACATATGAATTGAAAATTGGTTTTGCCGTAATATCAAACAGAATTATTGTTAGGTATCCCTTTCCACAAATACGTAATAACTCTCGTGACTAACGGAAAATTTACACAATTCCACATAAACATAAATTAGTTTTGGAATTGTTACGTTTATTTTGCTTTGAATATGTTGTGGTTAGATGATTTTACATGATCGATTTATTTTTCATTAAATAAAGTTGTGTAATAATAAGTAAGTCAATGTTAGCTTTCGTCAGATAATTTTATTAATGAATATTACAAATTACATAGATTTAACGAACATAACACGTTAGTAGAAAATACTATTTAAAATTTTCTCTCACATTTAGAACTATAAAACTAAATAAATGATAAGAGAAAATTATTATAAGGTATCGTTTTAATAGATTTTGGAAATGCTTTTTGATCAAGTAAGTTTTACTTTCAAACTCGATTATAAATAATTTCACATATAAACATGACGTCATGTACGGTGGATGTTAAAAACCGTGAGTTATATGAAGCGTGTTGCTATTCCAATTAAGAATGTTTCCACTACAATTATTAAACTAGAACTTGGAAAGTAATTTTAAGAATATTTCTTTGGACAATATGTAATATTTAGGTAAATAAACACGTTTACTTTGGTTCAGCCTTCCCTTTCCGACAGTCAACCGCGACCGCTATATCTATGACTACAACAACTTATATCATTTACGACAAGTAAAAAACTTTATCTTAACTTACGTCATTAAAAATCCTAGAAGGAAATCGTTTAAACTATCCGCAGAACCGTTAATTCTATCGACTGAAGCGTCACGTTAGTGATGATGGCTAACTATATAACGTCGATGCATTGACCTAATACATATATTTATTCTAAGTACATAATTCTAATCTATTACATTTGCTATCAGTCTGGTGTCAACGATAACTACACGTACGAGAATGATTACGTATGTACATTCGTTGAGTATTGCTGACCATTCAACGATACTAGCAGTACAATGAATAATCGTATTATGAATAGCTTCCAAATTTCCTATGCCTGCTATCCTTAAAAAAGTACAAATATTTAAACAGCGTCACTCATTTTTATAACGCCATTCAACTCAGACACAAAACTTATTTTCAGTATATCAAATAAAAAATGGCCCAGAAAAATGAGGAAGTCTAAGTTGAGCTAAATCCAGTGGAATGTCGCCCTCAATAACACCAACGGTAAAAAAATATAAAGGGTTAATAAACACACATGCACACATTTAAAATATTGCTGTTCACGATATTCCCCGAAAGGTTTTTATAAATATCGGTAACAAATTGCATAACATAATATTTTCGAACGAAAGATAATCGCTTGGACGTTATCCAAACCACAATGGAGTCGTCGGTGTCTGCCGCTCCTAATTTACAAAGTAACAATGCTGCTGTGTCGTGTGCTGAGAAATACTCCCGCCGACACGATATATACTACATTACACACGATGATACTGGCCAGGCACTTCTTGTTGAAACTATCGAAAGAATAGCTGTTACAAATAGGTTATTTGACACGACGAAAAATGTTAGTTATGTATCTGTATTTATATCAAGTTAAGTAATTCGAAAATAATAGTTAATTTATCTAAAATCCATTATTATACGAAAACTATTTAAACGTTGGTCACGTAACACGGATCGCTCATGAATGTTTCGGGTACACAATGACGTCATATGCCGGTAAAATCTTCTACTATTTATTTTTTTATTTTAGAGACATGTGACCGTCACTCAAGTCAGTGAGACGTCATTTTGATCGTAGTAACATTTTGGCGGGTTATTGAAACATTTGAATTGAATTTTGGAGGCAAATATATACGAGATCTAAAAATTGATTTTTTAGGTTCTTTGGCCACTACTAAATAATCCTAAATGGTATTTAAAAACTTGTTAAATGATCTATTAAGTAATTAAGGAGTCACTTTCAATAGTGAGAAATGTGAGTGGATGTGTAGATTGTCGATTTAAGCCAGCACATTAAGCATTTACTTTACATAATAACAAAGTAAATTAAACGAGACAATAAATGGACGTACATTTATGACCAAAAGTTGATTGACTAAAATTTTAAGTCGGTACCTCATTAAGATTTGTATATTTAATCTATCTATGTATATACAAACGTTTGACGATAAGATGCAGCAAATGAAACAAGCATAAAGCAAAATCACTGTTTTAACATCAATTACTTTAAACGGGTAGGAATAACTCTAGATATGTAACACGCAATTTGTTTCGTTTTGAAAATTCTGTTCGCGTTGTCACTATCTTCTATACAATAATATCTTAAAGTTTATGTCATAGACATATAACTGTATGTCAAGTCCCAAAAAGGGAATACTTAACTCTATAATCATAAACTATGAAAACATAGTTGAGATATTTAGACGTATATTTAGCTGCTATTATCTTTGGTGATGACGTAAATATGAATTTTAAATTCTAAAGTATCTATAACGTATATTTCCATTAGCTCGTGTCTCACATAATTAAGCTTATCTTCTATAAACTATTTCAAGTTTTACGCAATAAGGATTCATTTACCTAGCAAATAAATCTTTTCATATCTACTGTATCATTTGCATCACAATATTATTAATAGAATTTAAATACGATAACACACTATACAAAGCATTGAATGCTAACTTCAATTCTCTTCTAAAATCTCCAAAACTTTCAGACGAAATAATAATCGAACTAAAAAACGAATTAAGTAACTTACAACTTCAAATAAAAAGTACAAAAGTACATGCGAATTTTGTTACGAACCAATTTTAAATTCAGTTAACAATATAATTTACTACAATAATTTATATAATCGGTAAGTTACACTTATCTATAGCTTCATTAATGTTATACTTACTTTACAATATTTTCTTAAAACGGAGTTCTATTAACTACATTTGGATAACTAAGTACAAATTGTAGTGTCCTTGTCAACCTCACTAGAGTCGGGTCATGCACTATATGGTCTTTGTCACGATACTGCTCTCGCTGGGGCTCGAGCTGTCCTCGTGTCTCGTGTTCTTGAGGTCCTGGAACCAAACATTCTATTAGCTCGGATTCATCTTCTCTCTTAGGATCATCGACTTTAGCAACACTCGGTTTGTCATCGAAGACTTGTAAGGACGAAGTTGCTATTACATAATTTTTATGGAAATCACCAACGAACGAGCTACGAGGCACAAAGGTCATTAAGGATAAAGCTGCTATACTGTTATGGAAATCACCGATGAACGAGCTTAGGCACGAAGGTAATTGATCACCGTTGTCCATGACCATTAGCAGCACAAAGTTGGCAAAAAAAGGAGAAAGAGAGTATTAATTTTTAAGCTAAGAAAGCTATTATGGAAATAGCCGACGAAGGAATAGACCAGTCATCTGTAAGTGGCTACCGTAGCTACATTATTTCGTCGTCGTATTTATATTTCACATCCGACTAGCTGATTTTTGGATCAGTAACTAATTTTTATCGTAAAGTAACAAAGTATAATAAAAAAAGTATGTTACTATAACCGGTAGTTTTGACTTTCGTGTGAGGTGTAAGGTAATAAGACTAAATAATTTTACTTTGACACAACCATCAGAATTAATCGAGATGGATCCGAGCAAAGCGACATCCATCAGTAAGGATTCTTCATCGCAGTCTTCTCCATTGTTTAGGATGCACAAGCAGGGGAAGTAGACTTGGATACAACGATGGATGGAGACCCCTTTCACTCCAAAGTGTATATAATGTCGGAGATGGGTAGCTACCGTGTAAGTAACCAAATAGACTATCATTCCGTGTCAGTACAAATTTCATATGAATAAGAGTTACAGATATGACATATAACAACACAAATAGAGAATAAAAATTCCGTGAAATTCTATGACGGTAAAAATAATAGGCATTACGTTTTTCATATTTCTTGTTCCGAAATTCATATAAATACCAGAATTTTCTTTGTGCTTTGAAAAAATAAATCTGAGCTTCACAATATTGCTTATGGAATTCCAATTTTCGTCGACATGTGTGTCTTAAAAAAATACATTATTCAGGTGCGTTCAACATATCAAAAGAAACGATAATGCCGTCTAACAGTGCCCTCTATCGGGAACGCTTGTCAATATAACAGACGGGGAAAATTCGTTAGAGTCGCTCGCTCGTGAAAAGGTTTAACCTCTGCGGCTTTATACCGCAACGCGACCTTGTGAACTTAATATGATTTTGTCGATTCGCTTGTCGTATCATATAACGTTTGAATATATAGTTCGTCTTGACTTTCAGTTTGTAATGTAGCATGTGTCGCATGTAATTGAGTAGAAAAACTCCTTGATAGTTTCTTGCTGCATCTTCATTAATAACCTTGTACGGCCAAGACCACTATTTGTTGAAATGATAGCGTAGTAGACTTTCGAAATGTGTTTGTAAAAGAATAGAATAAATAGTTCGATTGGATTTGAATTTGAATAACCTAACAAATTTGCATAAACGCGCTAACAAAGTCTATAGTAACGCTTCAGAGAAAATACCATCTTTGAATACATTGCTAATAAATTAAAATATACCTACTTCCCTTAACTTTTCTTGTAAGAATTTTATTAAAAAAATACTTTGAACTCCAAGTATATTAAACGACGTACATATATGTAACTATGTGTAAATACATATATTGCGGGCTGTAATCCAATGGATTGTTCATCACGCTTGCCGTGTTGTGTTCCTCACTCAAGATAATAATGTATTTCCGTTTGAGTGATGTGAAGAGCTACAACAAATTTCTGTATATATGTAGTTGCTCGTAAGCTACATAATAACTTTGTAATGTATATTGTATTGCAATTTCTTAGTAATTTTTACTGTTCTAATCAAAATCTGTGTCTACTTGTCACAGTATAAAATGTTTAAACAATTTATGAGTGCTAATAAATAACAATAATATTTATTGTACAACATTTTGTGTGCGGTGAAATGTTCCATAATTGAGTACCTATGAACAATTATTATCTCATTATAGGTAACATTTTTTGAAATTGAAATTTCGTAATATTAATGTGTTCCTCAAGTTTATTTAAAATTGGTAATCATTTATTCTGGTGGGCATCTTTTAAGGGAATGTCTACAAAAGGCCTAGGATTATATCTATACCTAGGCCTTATCTAGATAAGACCTGAAGTCAAATAATGCTTCATCGCGATCCCATACAAACTCCAGATGAATATCGTATTGAATACGATGGAGACGTGCGTGGCCTAATACTTTTCTTTTGAATACATTGTAGGTGGATGGTTTTGGCAATATTGGAATGCTTTTGAGTACAGACGCCAATCTCACGTAGACCAGGGTGACGTAAAAGGACACAGAAGTCGGTTTGATTGACGGTAGGATCAACTAAGTCATGTCAGTATAACAAGGATTATATTGTCAATATTATTGTTGCGTCATTAATATTATTATTGCCTCGTTATGCAGCCGCCTTGGTTAGCTACTGCCTTATTTCTTGAGTCAGCCATCAAATCGTCGTATCTCGGCTGAAAGAATAGGATCCATACTACCTTTCCTTCTTGTTGGCCGACAACGGATCTGTGATGCGTTGTTTTACTGGTGTTTATAGTTGGCGGTGGCGATTTATCATCATATGACTCGCCTGCTCGTTTCTTGACTAATTACATAAGTGTGTGTGTGTAAGCGTGTGTGTGTATGTATGTATGTATGTATGTATGTATGTATGCATGCATGTGTGTGTGTGTGTGTATGTGTTTGTGTGTGTGTATTTCTGTATGTATGTATGTATGTATGTATGTATGCATGTGTGTTTGTGTGTGTGTGTGTGTATTTATGTATGTATGTAAGTATGCATGTGTGTGTGTGTGTGTGTGTGTGTGTGACTGACCCGCGAGGTGGCGTTCCGCTGCACGACGATCTCGAGCCGGTCGCCGGCGGCCGCTATCAGCGGCACCGTCAGGCAGCAGTCGTAGTCCACCGTCCTGGTTCCGTTCACCTGGTCGAACACACAATCGTTGTTCACTTAACGATTTGATTGTTTTTGTTTTTCGAATTTCTATATTGTTTTATTCTTTGTTATTCGCCTTTTTTAAGTTATAAACACACCAATCTTTAGTGTTGGGTGTAGTTGGGTAGTGGCTTGTGTGAGGTAGAATATCTCGTAAATAAGTGCTTATGTCCAATTATTAGGTAATTAAAAGTTACATCTTTAAAACTTTTTTACTCAATACTAGCATAAATGTATAATTGAAGTAATGATAGATTATGCATGTAAATTATACAATAGTAATGTAATATTAATGTACGCAATTTTTAAATTTAAGATAGTATTGCCTGTGCCGTGGATGCCAAGGACAATACAAAACACAAGAATTGAAATTCAAGAAGAATAATTTAAAAACAGAAGAAATTTAAATTCATCATTAAAATATTTGCTCTAATTATTATTATTTTATTTATTTAATGGAAATCGAATGCAGGACCCTTTGAACGGCGGGCGTTTCAGCGTACAGAGGTGACCATTGCGCCTACTCGTATAAATGTAATTTTTGAAGGTGCAACAAATATACAAGTAAAGGTAACATATTTTGAACCTAAAGCATTGTAAAGGTGCAATTGTGAGCATGGTTGTTTTAATGACCAATGTTTGACTCCGCTTGCCAGGCTACGCGAAGCGAAAAGGTCTACGCTGAAAATCAGCAGCCATTGGTCTTTGCTGTTTATCGCACCTTAGCCATTGACCTTTTTAGTCAGGTGCATGGATCCAAAAGAAAAAAATTATTTGTAATTTTGACGACTTTCAGATCCGACGATCCGCGTGTCGTAATGGTCACCACGCCGGATCGCGGTTCGATGGGTCCTGGGTTCGATTCTCAGCGAGACCGAAATTTAAATTGTGAGTTCAAATTTCTGTTCTCGGTCTGGGTGTATGTAATTGTCTTTCTGTGTCGTCCATGGCGCCCGTGACGTCGTCGTGGGGTTATGAGTGTGTGGCGTTATTTTACTTTATTTTCTTTTATTGTTGTTTCTGTTACTTTTTCTGTATTTTTATTATTTTTTTTTGTAATCTATTTCTATTTTAATTTATAGTATTGGACCTGCAGGATCCTGTCGAAGGGCCGCAGCAAGCCCACGATGTCCGCCGGCCCGCCCTTCCTGATCCGGTTGATGTAGACGCCGCGCTCGTACAGCCCGTCCGACACCGAGAACCCGTAGTCATCATAGATGGCGTCCTTGTACAGGATCACGTGGTGGACGGAGCCCCGCGCCGGGGACAGGGTCTCGCTGCCGTACAGACCTATGACGGGATTAACAGTTTACTTAGGTACCCTTATTTTGAATGCTTACAACGGAAGAACAATATTATAGTCAAACATCGCTAGTACTATAACGACCTGCTTGAAAAAACAAAATTTTTTTGGGGAATATCAAATAAACATTGATATGTTTCTAAAATTTAAAAAGGAGATTATTTGATCCATTTTTTATCTTTTTTCCAAATTTATAAATACACCACTATTTATTCGAGCTCAACATAATCGTATATCATGTACTCGTATTCGTATAAAAATTACAGAGAAACAAATATTAATTTAACCTAGAACTACACTATCATAATTATGAACTTTAATTATTTTAATAAGTGTTATAGAAAACCAATATTTAAGTAAGCTGATCCTGTTTTAAGCATGCAATACATGTTATTTTTTACGAAGTCAGTAACGTTACGTACTTGGTACATCGTTTTCATAAATGGGACTTGTTGCGAACTGAAAGCTAGTTCCGGGCAGCCCCGGCTTATGGGGTGATTTCTGCGGAGTGGTCACCGTGTATATACCGTTATTCAAATAATCGTTATCCCAATTCGGCCGTCTGCTTATGGGAGATACTATCCCGTACGGCCCCATCTGGACGTAATCGCATTTGCACGTCGACTTCTCCATGTTGTGTAGCTGACAGTCCTTCATGGTGTTCGTCAAGATCTCTATCTGCTGGACGTCGTCTTCTCTTGTTATGTTCTGTTTATTTTTTAACGTGTTCTCCGGGATGATGCAAGTGTTTTCGTAGTGGAACGTTTTCAAGGAATTGTTTAGAGAGTAATTGGGTAGTGGCAGGTCGTTGATGCTGTAGGGAGCCGCTGAACTGAAGTTCGAGGCCATGAGCTTGTCCTCGTCCGTCGGAGAGTACGGCTGCTTATCTATTCGTGTCTTGTCGGGCACAGCATACTCTATCACCTCCGAGTTACCTGAAACCGTAGGAATAAACACCGACTTAACAAATCGTGCCAATAAAACACCCAAATATATCGCCCTAGAAATTGATTTGCCTATTTACATAGATCGCTTTTTGTTTTAAAGCTTCAGCCGTTAAACAAAATATATTTGTCGGAGAAAAAATAGAGGTGGGCTCGGTCGTTACTTATTCATGAATTGTTTCGTACAATAGTACTTTACCGTGATAAGGTTTGCTAAAATGAGGTTGGAGAAAACAAGATCAAAATATAATATTTGTATTTTTTTCTCGATCTCCAGCTTTGGCAAAAGGCCATTAGTTTCCTTTGATCCTTTGATGCGATACCACTTTGATTTCGTTCTACATAATTGGCATTTCACCAAAAGATTGTTAAAAAGATTTAGTGCTGCTCAAGCACTTATTATATCTTAACTAATGACTTTACCCAACAATCTATAACATGATACTATAATTAATGATTTTATTTAAAGTGAACATTAATCCAATTTTGTTCTGAATTTTCTCACCGCAATTAGCACTAGACCGGACTGGCGTATTCTGGTCCCACGACTCCACGGCGCTATCGTTTGATAGACCAGGACTTGAAGTGGAATGACTCGAATCTCTTGCACTTGATTCTTGACAATCTATGGATCCTGAATAAAATTATAAATTACTGGTAATATTAACTTTCACAGAAGCAGAACTGGCTAGCTACGCCCTTTTTATTTAAATTAACCGCCAAACCATGCATCGTGGTCCGGCTGGAGGTTAGAGAAACACTTACTTTCTTCTTTCTTAGGCATGATAACAACTTACCATCGGATGGTTCGATTGCTCGTTTATCACCTAGTTACATAAAAATGCTAAGGGTGTTTTTTTGGAAATGCATATGCCAGAAACGAAACAATTTTTATGTAAAAATAAAGAAAGTAGCTCAAATCGATAAGGTGCCCAGTTATTTGTACCAAGTTCTTTATCATTTTCCATAAGGCGATTCGCAGTATTTGTGAGTGAAGTTAGGTTAGGGGTAAGATTGTAAGATTTTGAGTGTCACAAGGTTACAAAGTATTTTTATGACAGGAAGGATCGATATTGCAATACACTGCTTTGTTGGTCTTTCAATCACACAAACAGTGAGCAATTATGGTTTTCTTCGACGAACAAATTCAAACAAACTGTATTATATAACTTACGACGTGCAGTTGTTAAAGTGATTCAGGAATCTCACTAGAGTTATCGATTAACAAGTTTTTCTTGCTAAACAATGAGTACAACATAATATAATGGGTTGGGGAAAATGAAATCCTTTATTTTCTCGGTAGGTGGCTTTAGTGATCGATATCTCGAAAAATATCTATCAAACAATTTCAAGTTTATGCTCGTTATTAAGGTGATCTTTCACACTAAAAACACCTTAAATTGTTTTCGTCTTGCTCCATTCTGTCGTGAATTACAGGCCGTTAAAAATGGAAACCAACAAAGAGAAAATTCGGTATATTTTACAGTTTTTCTTTGACAAAGGTGAAAATGCAAGCCAGGCTGCTGAAATT
>DWJN01007296.1:0-10083 GCA_018248895.1 Carystus phorcus | reverse complement strand
TTCAAATCGGTCCAGTAGTTCCTGAGATTAGCCCGTTCAAACAATCAAACAAACAAACTCTTCAGCTTTATATATTAAGTATAGATTTGATAGGTTTTTAGTACGGATGTTTGACAGTCGTCTAATTAACTTGGTCAGCTAGTGTGTACAGAATAAATTTGAAGTATCTAAATTTGGATGTATCCTTGAGTGTAGTTGAGGCGATGCCCGATTTACCGTAGAGTAAACCGATTAATGTTTTTACTTTGCATAATTATATGAATGGAAGCTTGGTACCCATTTAGATTACAAATAATCAATCTACAATTTAATAGGTTTTCTGTAAACACCAATTGTAATTTGTGTTTTTCAATTTATTTAGTTAGTGTGTCACATACCAACTACATACGATTAATTTAAATATGTATAATTGTGTTCATTACTTATAATATTATTCCTTTATGTAAACTCCGTAATATAAGTATAAGATTTTAATTTTTTTTTTCATCGTGGACACTCAACCTTTATTTGTCACGCTTTCTGTATTTTATTCCGACCCAGTTACGGTAAGTCTGACCGTGACCATGATCCATCTGGGCCGAAATATGTCAATAAAATACAAAGATCGTGAATACCCAATACAATTAAAATATGTAAAATATATAGGTAACGTTACCTGTTTTCACGGCGTTATTCTTCGTCGTTGTCCCTATTTGTATGGGTAGTAGCTGTAGGAACGGTCTCGGTGGCTCCGTGGTCGTCGTGGGTTTCGGCGTGGTCGTCGTCGTGGTCGTGGTCGTGGTACTGGTGGGACTGGGAGTAGTTGTTGTAGTGGTTGTGGTAGTGGTGGTGCTGGGAGTAGTTGTGCTGGTTGTGGTCGTGCTAGTGCTGGAACTACTACTCAACTCGTCTACGCTATTGCTCGCTACTGTGGTGGTTCTAGAACGATGCCCGCATTTCCAACACTTAGAGGCGATTCAAGTCTAGTTTACGTTTTTAAGCTAATTTCCAGTTTGTGAAAGGAGATACTGCAATATGTTTGACGGCCCATCGGAACACATTCGTAAATGAGGAGGTTTAGAATAAATAAAAAAGAAGAAGTCTTCCATTAAAATTTAGGATTACTCAGTTTGCTGATATGAAATAAATATTTAGGTACATCTAAAGTTTTTGGTTTATTTTGACTCAAATAACTTGGATAAAAGTTGGACAAATATATTTTACTAAAGCATTATTATTGAAGGAAGTAAAATATTATAGAAAAGTATTGGAAAAAAAATATTCCTGCTTTTTTCAAAATTTTCTATTAGGGCATCTAAGTTTAGATTTAGCAATAGTAAGCCGATGATTCGCTGACAATGTCATGTTAATATAGAGGCGACGATAAATAAATGATTAATTTTTTAGTTTTTTTTTACATTAACAAAAAAGAGTAGAGAGTATCAATACAAGTAGATCAATTACTTGTCGATTTTTTAAGAATGTATTCCCTGACTTGACCCATTTTGAAACATCTCCTTTTTATTAAGCATACTTAACTTATAGCAATAAACTCATCTAAAATACAAAGCAACGTCCGACTGTAGACTCGGTAAAATATTTTTTTAACAGTGTACAAATAATACATTAATTGATGGTCTTCACTTTATAAATATAGGATCACTTCACAGGTTATTTAAAAAATCGAATAAGTTATAGAATAAAATATAGTAGATAAAAATACTCTTAGTTTTTATATTTTAATCAATAAAAACTTGGTCTAGAGTATATAAAATAAGTATATTAATAACTTATATGGAGTTACAGCATAGATATAAGATATTATTGTGAGTAGAACCGGAACATAAAATTCATATCTTATATCTTGTCTCTATAACTCAATCTCTAGTCGGTGATTTTTACTAATAACTTTTTTCATTTCCTACTGTGTGTATAGCACACGATAATTAACATAAACTACACTTGAAATCTGGTTTACAAAATCACTTTTTAATAATTAACGTTTTTAAAATTTATTCCTTTTATTTATTCCTTTTATATTTATTTTTTATTTATTCCTTTTATATCCCTTATTATCTTGCAATCTTGCGCTGAAGGCCCTTGCAACTAATAGACATAATTAGACAAGAAAGTCAAACAAAACTGTTTATTCATTTCCCAACTTCCCTACAATTCGTTAACTTTTCAGAATTAAGATGAAGCGGCTTGTTAATTTCCAGCTACATTCATTGTTTTCATTTTATATAATGCTTTAATAAAAAACCATAACTTGTGGCTTAAGTCTTGGGTGGTAAAGCGCACTAATTTAGTAAAAGTAAATTTGCTCATATATTTTAGCGGATACAACGACCGCTCCGAGCTACTTCCTATTTTGTTTCTTTCCATATATTCGGAAACATTAGTTACTTGTAATATTATACGACCAGAATGATCTTTAAAGAAACAAAATACCACAAACAAAATCCAAGACATTAGATTACAGATAAAAATTATCAAGTTTTATTCATAAAATACTACTGTTTGTAAACTATAAAATTAAAGTGATTTTGTATTCCTATACGTAAATGAGCTTTGGTGAGACACAGGCTTTACAAGCAAGGGAAGCGGTGCGTAATTACTTCGGAATCATTAGCACGATGATGATCGTTTTGATGTAACTATGTTGCGATGTACTGGGTACCTATGCTGGTACATAAACACGTTCGAATCACTTCACATATTGCAAAACACTCGAGTGTTGTCAAGGTTAGTCACAAATACATTGGTACTACAGAGCTAAGCTTAAGCTTTAGATTTGGCCGTAGCCTTGCATTCATCCGTATAATTTATCTATGTATGTTACATACAAGAACATTTTATGTCTAGCAAATTAAATCTAACATTAATTAAGAACAAGAATATTAAGAACAGTGCAATGTTTATTTCAAAAAGAGAAACTTTAACTTATTTTTATAAATACAATGAAATGTTTAAAGCATTTTTTATAAATCAAACCAGTGATATTTAAATTACTTTAGCATCTAATTTCTTATTTTGTATGTTTTAATAATCATAATCATACGGCACAACGCCCACTGCACGTTATTGTTGTTGCAAAATGTGCCACGAAATATATTTTACACGAACAGAACATTTTATTATTCATGTTTCTTCATTTAAGTTGTTGCTGTACGTTGCAGATGGTATTTTGTTATGAAATAAACACTGTACCGGCTTCAACGTAACTATTTATTTCAACCTACATAAAACTTGTTTAACCTAAGTACTCGTATTTTTATTAATTTTGCTCATATAATAAAATATATGCAGAATAAACAATATGTTAATATAACACTACACACATATAACCCTACACTAGGATTCCTTGTGTCATGGGATTTATAATAGACAACACAGAAAAACAAAGACGCACACCCAGACCGAGAGTAGAAACTATCATCCAGATTTCTACCTCGCTGAGGATAGAATCCAGAGCAATTCGAACGGTGATCAGGAGTGGTGACCATTGTCCCATGCGGGTCGCCAGTTTCAGAAATATTATAAAGTAAAAAGCTTTTTATTACTAAGTATTATTACATAAGTATTATAAAATTTACAATTGTTTAACACAGTACTAAGGTAACTTAAAGAAATAAATTAAAAAAGACACTGTCTTAAATTAATGTATACCACGAAAATTTTATTAAGTGGTATAAATATGAAAGAAATAAAATATTTTACAAATATGAAACAAAACGGGAGTGAATACAGGGAACTACTGATCTTATTTCATTTCAATGCTGAATAAACGTCATCAACATAATTAAATTAAAATAAACGATATATTTCTGACACACTGTATATTCTATTTGAAATAGGTATAAGTCATTACAATAAAATACTTACCGCTTGAGTGCAGCAGTCGGGATACCCTTAGTGCAAAATCCTTTGCAGCAAAGATGTTGAGTACTCATGACTCTACATTCGTTATGCTTTTTACATGGCAAAGGAAATAAATCCAACCATCCACTGCTGGTCCGAACAGCGGGACACGAGAGGGTTTGACTGGCCCCTGTAAAAAAGTTCTGACATTATCATTCTAATATTCAACTATTTTTTTATCTAAGTATCATCAGACGAACCCATAAACGGTAAGTATTAGCCGTCGATCATGAACATCAGGGCACATCAATTCATTTGGCCGGTGAGTTAAGTTAGATATTGCTTAGCTGATCAGTCAGACTTTACGGAAAGATAATAAAAGTATTCGAGTTGTTAAAATAATATTATTATATTATGTAGTTTTTACGTTAAGCCCTACCAACAACCAGGGCAACAGGCCAGGCGACAGATCGCCTCTTATGACGTTGGTCTATTGGCATGAGATTAGGATAATATTATTTTATATTTAATTGGCAATTTGGCAAATATAACAAAAAAAAAACATCTGTCAATCATCAGAAGTCATTTTGATGAACACGCAACAATATAGTATTAGTATAACATTTAAATATAAATTTCTTTCCGTTAGCAGTTTAAACAGTTACAATGGTTATAACTAAAAATGTAGATTTGCCTGAATTTGCAACCTTAACCGTGCCGGAGGTAAACCTGTCTTTGGCGACCCTTATGTCAGCCGCTTGCTACGTCGGCAAAGATTGCGAAGCTGTAAACAACGAATTTATGCTATGTCGGCAAGAGTTAAATGACCCGCGAGCTTGCGTAGATCTTGGCAAGAAGGTGACTGCCTGCACAATGGAATTATTCCGAAAAATAAAGAATAATTGCTTGCACGAGTTCAACCAGTACTCGAAATGTATCGAAAAGAGCTCTGGCGATTATTCGTTAACCAAATGCCGTAAGACTCAAGTTGTTTTTGATAGTTGCATGGAGGATAAACTTTGTTTATCGCGTCCAGAGTATGGTTATTTCTGTCGTGCGAGGGTCCACACAAGTCGGAGAGCGGCCCCGCCTGCCCCGGCCTGTCCCTGCGCTCCTAAAGTTCCAGACCCGACACCGTCTCTACCAGATTGTAAGCCACGGACACCGCCACGGTTCACCAGTCGTTTTTATTGGATGACGGAATAATTGTCGCAGTTATCTGAAGTTTTAGTTGATATTTTTCTCAATATATAAAAAATAATAGCTACGACGCAATTATTCGTGCGTGCTCTTTTAATTCAGTTTGTTTTGTGACTACCACTACTATTTACTACTACTCTCTAAAAAATATCATAAGAAGGTACTTCCAGGTTAACAAATGACAAAATGTTGTTGTTTAATCACGTTCAAATTAATAAAAAATTGTATAATATGGATGGAAGGCCATAACGTACTTTGGACTTTCTAGAACTAAAGTTGAATATTAATTAACTTCTTCTTCTCTTATCTTAATTTTGTAGGCAATCATTTATTCTACAAAAACGTATTTCGAAAACTATTTCGCGCTAATCAAAAACCCCACTTTTCGTAATTTAAGATGATGTTGAATACTAAACTATGAAGCATTTAATTTGAATGACATTTTCCCAACATCAATTAGTGCGGCAGTCTTGATTGATAGAGAATTCTTCTTACCATTTTAGTATTATTATTAGTTTGCAATAAGAAGCAAATAAATAAATATAAATTTACTTCCTATATTCCATGAAATTGTAGTTCTGTAGAAACAATTATGAGCAACCATCTAAGACAATATAAAAATACTAGTGTAAATGGCAACATAATTATCGTTAGGTATTCAACTACTTCAAAATTTTAGAGCAACTACTACTTTACTTGAGAATTAAGCAGAGCCCTCCCGCAAGAAGTTTTTCAGCGATGACGATTTGTCTGTTACAGTAACAGCAATCTGGTGAAATCACACGCCTTTTGTTGGATCAGCGTTTCGTTAAATAAAAATCATAATGTGGGCGCTGCTTGAGAATTGAGAGAGCGGCAATGTCCGTAAAGCCGGCCGCACCACTGAAGGTCGACGAAAATGCACCGTTAAGTGGGCAAACTACCCACGACCGTGTCGCAACGTGATACCTCAATGCGATAAGATAATTTTTCTAATTACACAAACTAAGTATACCTACAACGTAGCTACAGTTTTACACTTTGTACTCAATATGACCCATTAAAAAGCTTTAAAACGTAAGTAGGGTTCTCCCTATAATCAGACTTGTAAGTTTTTAACTCACACGTACTCACTCACACTCACTCACTCGTAACCTTTTAACTCTGTGTTATCTAATGATGTGGAAATTTTTCATCTACGATAAACAGTACATTCCACATAACTGTATAAATAAAAACGTATAATATAAAATAATAACTATATAAATAAATTAAAACAAATTTTCACTTCTGTTTAACAAATCAATCCTATTTTTTGTTTTGTTCTTTGGTAGCATTATTGACGACCATCAATAAATAGCATTTGATTTATATCACTTCATTTGTACTGAACCGTTTTGGTAATTTATAGTAAATACATCAAAAATATATGGTCTCCAATATACTTGTATTATAAATAACTACATACATATACTTTATAGATAAACTACTACTCGTATATGCTATTTATCAGTTTTTGCGTGACATCACATAACTATTCGCATGCGGTTAAATATATTGTTGATAGACTTAACATTAGGACACTTAACTACATTAAATTATTTTTTAGATACAGATCTTGTACATCTTATATTAGAGCTACCTGGATCTCAGATTTGAGATGGAGACATATATTATGTACCTTGTCGAAAATAGATAGACCCATTCAATTTTGTACGTATCATTTAACTTTATAAAGTACTCGTAATATTTTGACAACTCCGTTTTTTTACAATTTTGCCATCATTATTAACTTTCTTGTTTTATTGTTTAATCACGATATGTGTACCGCCATCGATACTTCTGTTACCTCCCGAAGGTTGACCGGGGGAGAATGCTATTAGCAATAAATACCTTGGTAACTCTACTTCTTTGTGTGGTTCAAAAGTTTAAATAAAAAATCAAAAGTACTTGTCCTTGACTTATTTATAAATGAATGTTTACAAATTACGTGTGATACAATTAGACTTTAAATGTTAGCGAGTTTATTAATGAGCACATTGATACAAACTTCGATATACACCAAGTAATATATTTTTTCTTTATTTTATTTTTATTTAATTTTTGCACACATGGAAAACAAAATTTACAGTCACAACATTAAGTAAAGGTAGTTACAAAGGTATTGCCTATTTCTTATGAAATTTCTTCCACCAGACTTGGGACTGGAGAGCGGTATGGTTAACGGTAGAAAGTCCGCGTACACAAAAATAATAATAAGTGCAATAAAAATAATAGTCATTAATTTAAAATATAAACATACACATACTTAGTACAAATAATCTTAAATACATAATTATAATTAATTAAATATTTACATATAGAAACATACACATACACATACAACATATATAAAATACATGACATATTAATAATATCTTATTCAAAAAGACAAAAATAAAAGCCATTAACGTAAATCGAGCGTTACGCAATCCATTTTTTAGTTAGGGAAACACTTGTTACACAAGTGAAGATTATAGACATAAGGCTCCAAGTCAGTGACTCATAATTATGTAGTTTACTGGTACACATCCTTTAAAATCGAGTTCAGACTCGTTAAAGTAAAAGTGGAGCCGGGGTCGTTGGCTAGGGAAATACACGAATACGTTATGTCACATATTTACGTGTAGATCGAGCATCAAGTCGCACTTTAAAGGCTTATTTATAATATATATTAGCATATTTTTGCTGTTTTGAATATTTGATTACTATAAAGCATACATATTCATTGATATTTAACCTTGATCATATTTTATAAGTTGTGATAGTATTTGTAAGTAGCATACAGAGTATAAGTCACTCGGTCACCTCTTCTAAAACAAGATTGCAACATATATTATGTTGTCAAATTATGACCGTCAATAATTGTTTATTATGCATAAGCGTAGCATTAAGTATTGCATTGATGCAATTCATTAGTTCCTGTGTTACACGCCTATAAACCTTATTTTCGATGCCATCTTTTACATTACATCTTATATAATTACTGTCTATATGCGTAATGAAATTTTACAGTGAGAACTTCAGGATGTTAAGGCACAATTTCATGACATATTCGATTTGCGTGTGTGATACCTACGTTCATTCTATTATCTTTTTAATTATTGATCTTATAGTTTACTAGCGACCCGTCCCGGCTTCGCACGGGTGCAATTCTGATACTAAATATACTACAGAAAATCTGTGAATGTATTATTCATATAAACCTTCTTCTTCAATCACTCTATCTATTAAAAAAAACCGCATCAAAATTCGTTGCGTAGTTTTAAAGATTTAAGCATACATAGGGATATAGGGACAGAAAAAGCGACTTTGTTTTTATACTACGTAGTGATAAGTATCGTTACATATAAAACTGATGCTGTCCTCTTTTAATGTTTCAAGCCTTGTACCCGATTCTAGTTATATTGACTTACTGAGGTGGTAGACATTTGCGACTAATCGTTTCAATATTTTACGCAATAATACCTACAAATTCGTTCCAACTAATTTGACACAGTTTTCGCCAGATGACCTACATGTATCTTTGTAGTGTACAATACAAGCAAACGTTGTTAAGCCGAAACTCTAATAGATTTTAATTTGCAATTATTAAATTAATTTATATTTAACTATTGTAACGTATCTCTACAAATGCATATTTTGTTTAATTTATGAATTAATGGCTTAGTGTCTAAGCGAGATTTCTTGCACCGAGAATTCATAAAATGTTTGATCTAATTGAAATGGGAATAATACTTTCTACTAATTAGTAAGTTTGGCAATACCTTAGATTTTGTTACAACTGGACTACCTGTAGACTACGATTTTTATCTATAAACATAGTAAGTGGAATATGTGGCTAATAATTATGTACATAATGTAGATATTTAATTATTTGAAAACGTAAAGAATTACGAAGATACGTAAAGAAACACGAAGGGTGGTTGTATCTCTGCATAACCTTTTCGCGACTTTGACGGACCTGTTAAAAAGGCTACAGTTTACATAGCAAGACAAGGATTACCATTTGTCTTTGTACTATAGAATATCTGCCTATTTTTATAATATCTGTCGATATCTTACTAGGCAAAATCAAGTTTATTGAAACTAAACTCTTACTAAAAAAAACGACAGTATTTTTAACTATATGTATATACCATTAATGGTGTTTCTAAGTTTTAAACAACTTAAGCAGACTTATATATGGACATATGTTGTGAAGGTAAGAGAGCAGTACCTGTTGCAATCAACTAGTAGTAAAATATTCATTTAGGTTGTCGGTTGTTTCGTCATTGTCATTACAATTGTCTTTGAAGCCTAATTTATACGGTCGTTAGAGTCTCGTGATTTCGATGTATTGCCTCAATTTTATATACACACTTTTTTTCAGAAACCTTTCTATAAAAAGGAAAATTATTAGTAAATTAGTTATAAACCATGAACGACTTATATTTCGACTTACTTTGTTTATTTTCGAAATTATAACTCTGTGATATATGTTACAGTACATATGTTATATAAAAACTAAGTTTTTTCAATTTAGTACTATTCCATTGTAAGAAGCATTCATGTGAAAATTCTTTTAAATTGCGCAAACTACTATGCATGTGCATAGTAATACCATATACATGTATCCTTTGGTAAATTTGCATACTTAGGTATATTGTTCACAACCCTCAGAAAATCAATAAGCAATTTATTATTATCGCAACATTAACATTGTAACTAAATGATCAGTCATTTGATTCAGTTCAGCCAGTAATTAATACGTTGGCTTCTCTTTATTTTGAGAATACAAAGGACTTATAATTAATTACCTATGTTTGTACATAATGTCGTCACACAACGAAAAATTTTTTGTTAAACATAATTCATAACTAAACTAAAAATATAATATTTAAAAGATACAAACTGTACTACAAAATTCTCATATCGCCGAGAAGAAATAGTTTCAGTTTAAAATGTATATAAAATGGTTCACCGTTGTTGATAGGATGATTTCATCCAAAATCTATTTTCAGTATTAGACTTTCGCTTTTCTTG
>DWJN01007295.1:0-10084 GCA_018248895.1 Carystus phorcus | reverse complement strand
AAAGTTACTCAAAAATCATGTACTACAATATTGTTCCCCTCTAAAAGATCTAAATAAAAGTCCGCGACAGCATATGTATAGCTTCTAAGGTTAACCCACAATAAGCATTTTTATGGTTATCAAACTAGTTCTAATATAATAATTTATATGGCAAAACACAGTTTGCTGGATCATCTAGTGTATTATAAAATACGGCCTGGGGACGGCCTTAAAAATTAAAATAGATATATTTCAAAGAAAAAGTATCATATAACCAGACAAATGATTTTCAACGTTCTGTTCAAAATTATATTTTACTAGTAGACCTGGCGAACTTTGTATCATCTTGGAACATTTGTCCCGTTTTTTATAACATTTCACATCAATGCTCAGCTCATATTGGTCATAGCGTTATGTTATACAGCCTATAGCCTTCTTCGGTAAATGGACTACACAACACAAAAAGATTTTTTCAATTCGAACTAGTAGTTCTTGACATTATTGCGTTCAAACAAACAAACTCTTTAGCTTTATAATATTCGTATACATGTAATTTTGTATAAAAAAAATAAAAGTACCCGTTAGAATTCAAATATTAGAAAATTGTGTATCAAAACCTTCTTCTTTAATTTCGTATACACAGTATTTGATTGTAAAATTTTTCTCTAACAAGAATTTTAGCTCAATTAAGTTAATATTAGGTAATATTCATTCACCGTTATTACAACACTAACATTCAGCCGTTAGCCCTTTTCAGCCATTTTTCCGTTTAATAAGCAGTAATGTTATTCATACAATATTGTGTAATTTCTAAGCACGATGTTTTTTTATACTTACTTTGTGTATGGATTTTCAGATTGATTGATCTTTTTTCATTTTAAAACCCATTGATATAAAACAATAGTAAATGTTAGCGCAAGCTAAATATTATATGGGTTGACAACTAAATCATTGCCGATTTAAAATAATATTGCGACTATAAATTGTGATGTAAGCTATCTTATCTTTCAAGTTGGATCAAACGGGACACAGTGTGCAAAATTTGATTAAAATCGGTTTAGTAATTTAGGAGTCCGTCGCGGACAAACACCGTGACACGTAATTTATATATTAAAACTAGTTGATCCAACAGACGTTGTTCTGCAACAACATAACTTACCAAACCAGGCCACGAATTGCTGTGACTAATGTTTACATACTCAATTTTGTCAATTAATTATCTTACACCGCCATCTGTTACAATGTTGTGGAACTAATTCTTTGTAAAATATTAAACAAATAATTTGCAATAAAATAATTTTGCGACTATAAATTGAGATGTAACCTATCATATCTTTTAAGTTTGATCAAACTGGACACGGTGTACTAAATTTGATTAAAATCCGTTAAGTAGTTTAGGAATCCATAGCGGTCAAACACTGTGACACGTACTTTTATAATATCGATACTGCAATCCCTACGAGCGTCCGCTAGAGGCCGCGAGTGGCGAGCGGTCCGATGCGTAGTGCCACACAGTGCCGTAATTGGTCCTCGATGCCACCCGCTGATTTTTATCTCCAATTATTGAGTTTTCACGCCAATTAAACATTATCTACCTTCCGCCGGAAGGCTCGCTGATTTCATTGTTAGATTGCCCGTACTACCACTGGACGATACTGGAGCAATTACCCGTTGTACGGACTTTGTTTATTAGACTTGTAATTGGAGGGCAGAAGGAGAAATGTATGAGCAATACTCTTGTATATTGTTATGGTATAGAGGGGTAAAAGAGAAGTTTGGCTTTATAAAATTGTTAATTGGTTATTAAGGAAACTATTAAAAGCATTCCCATGATCCGAAGAGTTGTTGTGTTGAATTGTTAAGCATTTAAGTAACAATTGAAGTAAGAAGTATTAAGAATTCAAGTAAGAAAAAAACAAGCAAATTTGGATCTTATTGCACTTGTTAATAGTAGAACTTCACGTAAAGATTGTATTAGCAATAAATTACTGGTATAGTTTTGTTTTGCTATAAAGTTTTCCTGTGTAGCCACCAACTTCTTACTTGGGTCACCAAACAACTTGATGTGCTCCGATTGAGGGCTTGAGAGCCTTCTTCATAAAGAAAGAGATTGGTTGTCGCTTATTTCTTGGCTTCATCTGTCATACTTTTGGTGTTACTGATGTCTACGAGCGATGATATATCGCTAAGAGATTCGCCTTATATTTTTTTAATTACTGATAAACGATACGAACCGCCTGATTCTAAGCGGTCACCATCGTGACAGAATCAGCAACACATCATCAATTCCTTACCGACTAGAAAACTAACCAGAAACGAGAAGTTTGTCAGCTATTCACATAAGAAACCATCGTGTAGCATTTAAACTTTATAAATACCCTGCAGAAGTAAAATAGAAGAGTTAAATCATTAATTCGTAATCGGCGAAAGACAAGACAAGAAAAAGAAAAGTATCGACAATTTCCATAAGAAGTATTAGAAACCATTGGTGAGCATTAAACATCAATACACTTCATAGACTAGAATAATTGTCTGAAATTCTCCTCAAGTTCTAGATAAGACGCATTAAAACATCAATACACTTCTGAGTAGACTAGCAGAGTTCTCCCAAAATCTCCTCAAATACTAGATATGTCTGGTAGCTTTAAACCTATTCTAAACGTCTCCAAACTGTCTGTATATAATAGCAGGTGCAATACAGAAGTTTGATACAATTTTTACAGTTGCAGTTGCTGAATAGTAATCCTTAGTATCAGTGTTCAACAATAAAGTAAATTTCATTAAGGCCCCCGCACATTGTCCTCACAGGTTACAATAAACAAGAGTATTATCTGCAATAATAACTCCACGGCGACCCGAACAATGAAGCGAGTGGGCGGTAAGTCGGTGATGAGAGATATTTTAATCGAGCTGTTAATACCACTGTTGTTGACTGTAAACCCGCCTCGGTGTCCTGCAGTGGGGTATCTGTAAGTGTCTGACGTTTGTAAAAAGTGTAAGATTGTCAGTAAATAAAATTGAAGATGACGCTCGTAGATTTTTTCTAATTTTTTGCATTAGCATACCCTGTAACCACTCACGAAAATGCAACTAAAATTAAGTATCACGCCATCTAAAGAGCTAAAATGCATTTAAAGACATAACGACAAATCTTTCTTAAAGCCAAACTAATTATTCGTAAATAGTGAAACATATATTGTCATCATGATCACGTAGCTCATTTTGTGATTCTGTAATTTGACAGTCCAGATTTCGATTTCCTGAATAGCCAACTTTAAAACAGTTGTGTATGTTTTGTGTTGTCTCTCCGTGTTGTCCATAATTGTACTGCAGATTTTGATGCCAGTTTATTTAAGACATTCACATCATAGAGGCCCTTTTGTACATTATTATTCTATTGGACTCGTAGTTCGATTACTCTCAGTTCGATTGAACTGTTCAGTAAAACACCAATTATAAGATAACTGCTTTATTTTACATCAGCTCTACATAGATCTTCTAAAGTTCTTTGTACCCCACTCTGATTTAATTGTGGGTAGCGTTAATTGGCCATTGTCCAGCAATATTGGTCTGCCCCGGCTGCCCCTGCCTTAACTATGGGCTATTGTTTTTTCAGACCTTACCTTCGATAAGAGAATAATAGTTTGAAAGCGAGACGATAGATTCGTTGGCTGTCAGATTAGTAATAAGATATTTGATGCTCGTGACTACTACGTATCAATCAGAGTGGGTAGGGATGTATCATTCTGTATCTGATATGTACGTTGTAATATTATGGAAATTTGTTCAATCTAAAATAATAAGAAGGATATATGCTTAATATGTTAAAGGTAAAGTTTAAGAGCTCATAGTTCGGCGGCTCGCACCGATTCTAAATGATCAACTTAGTTAATTGTTGAGACAATTGTTGCGATGTTGTTATACTATCGTTTTTATAAAGGTTAACTATCTTTAGATTACAGTCGTTGTACCAACAGCTTTTGGATAGATAGATGTTAATCCATTGAACCACGATTATGAAGAGTGAATGAAATCTACTTAGTTAGTGCGCTTTACCATTCGAAACTACATCGCTACTTACCATCACATAGGATTATAGTCAAGCATTAACTTATTACACGTCAAATTTGGAAATTTGATGGTCCAAATCCTGACCTAATATGACTTGATGAACAAAGAGAAAATTTGCTTGATGTATTCTTTATAGTCGTAGTTTTTCTGCCTAAACGCCGAATAAATAAAAAATAAAAATTACTTTTCAAATTTCCTTAAAATTGAGTTAATTTCTAAACCTACAAACACAGGTGCAAATAATGCTAGGCATTACCTAATGATAATTCATACTTACATCCAAATGGATCATTTAATTCACGAATCATTTCACCAATCGCATTGAAAAACCTTGGTGAAGAATAATGACTCCTTAAAATTGAAGAGAAATATCTTCTAATAGGTTACAATTAAACGATGTTTATAATTGCTTAATCTATTCTGCTAAATAAGCCATCTACACCATTAAGACCACTTCTAATCAACAGCCATATTATCTCAGAAACTATAATATAAACAACGATATCTTCCGATAAGGTTATTAAAGGCCAAGCTAAGGTACTTCCAGAAAGTTATTTTAGCAACAAAGACCTACCTGAAAACCAGACCGGAATGTTCTTTGAAACGTACCCATAATCATAATAATTAAATGTCGCAATAAGGAGCTCTCTTATCAGGCGGACGTATGGGGCTACTGACCAGAGGACATCATTTTGTGATGCAAAACCTTCTCCTGCACTACCATCTCAATTATCGCAACAACCATTGATGAGTTTATTAAATACAAACACAGGTGATTGTAAGTAACGAAGCAATGGTTACGGTGTTGGGGAATAGTATCGAGCGTGTCACGACATGTGGTGAAGTAATGTGTCAGCCTGAGAACCAGTTAGGCAAATTATCTGCGAAGAATCAGTGACTCCACCTGCCGTCTCAGTCTCCATTTATTTATTTATGCATGCAAGCTTCTTTGTGTGTGTGATTAGTCCGTGCATTGTTTTATTGTAATTACCATGCGCTCGTGTGTTTTGTTTACGCACTTCGGAGATGTCTGTTGTAATATTTCTTGCGTATCTGATCTTGGTTCTTTGTGCGATATAAAATTAAGGGCTGAAATGAGACAGGCAGTTCTGGCATGACTAAGTATTATATTTCTTTGTTGTATATTAATTACTTGAGCGTATTGTTTCATAAAAACCTTTACATACATAGACGACCCGCGTCCCGTAATGGTTATCCCATTCGAAGGGTCCTGGTTTCGATTCCCAGTTAGTCGGAAATTTGTATGATTTATTTTTTTTACACAATATTTTATAGAGCTTGTAACAAACATTACAGAGAGTATCCAAGTCGTTTGTCAATGATGAATTTAAACTTCTGTTCTCTTTCTGTGTGTAATTGTCCTTCTATGTCGTCAATGGCACCCACGACACGGGATATCCTAGCGTGGGGCTGTGAGTGTGTGGTGTTATTCATATATTATTAACGCAGTATAAAATATGTCTACACAAATATCGTTTCATAATACTTATCGGAAAAAAGTGCACCTATCTATCGTCTAGTCTATCTATCTGTATGTTTCAAAGTAAGTTCCAAATGATAGTCTTATCACTAAATAGAATTCTCCATTAGACAATACCTTGACAACATTATTCACATTAAGAATTATAAAAAATCTGCTATACTAATCAGGGAATTTTAGTATAAATAATAGTACGTAATAGTAAGTACTTATTATAATTAACCAGTTGACCCAGCAGACGTTGTTCTCCAACAATATAACTTAACAGACCCGGCCACGCGTTGCTGTGACTTTACATACTAAATTTTGCCAATTAATTACCTTACACCGCCATTACAACTTCTCTAATTATGTACAACTGCTCTAATTCTAACTATTAATTATTAGTAGAATTGGTTCTTAATGACGCATTGATATATTTACTGCAAGAAATATAAGGCATTTTATTTTATATTATTATTATACAGATTTGAATGATTCTTTTTCTGTTCTAAACCAGGTACTTATCATGTGGCCCCATATAGATTTTAGCGACATCTGACGAGTATTTTTTGAATTATCCCTCATAACGCGCATTTACTTAATAAGTATGACTTTGGAATCGAAATATTTAATACGGCATATTCAATTCAATTCGATATCGAAAACACACAAGCCACTTGATAGTAAGTGATCACCATCGCTTACACATGAGTAACGCCAAAGGTGACCGAATTATTACAACAAATATAAAACACACAAAAAAATTATAAAAATCAGTCCAACCTTAAAGATTTCAATGAAATTATACGCACAGGAAGCGCTCATACCGCTACCGCGGTGACCGCTATGGCAATCTTGAGCGTTTCCGTGTTTCGGAGGGCACGTTAAGCCGTGGGTCCCGGTTGCTATGAACATAGCAGTCGGCAAACTATGTCGGAGGCCTTCGGGCGGTTTAAAAACTTCCGACACTTGGGTTGGCCACTAACCCCTTTACCAATCCGCATAGGAGCAGCGTGGTGGAGTATGCTCTAGACCTCAGTCTCGAGGAGAGACCCGCGCTCAGTAGTGGGCCATTAATGGGTTGCAGGCATATCTACGCACAGAAATATTAAATATAATAAGAAGAAACATCAAAAACCAAACAAGTCATGTAAAATAGATCACGTCCGTTTGTGATAAACTAGTGCCGTATTAACCGGCTATCCGTACAAAATACAACACTATTAATAACCCTCATTAGTCAATAATTATCCGGAACTATTATAAAGTCTGTACTGTGTTATGCTTCATGGGTTCCGTATAAAATAAACCACCTGAGTCAAATGCCGATAATAGACATAGTTGTATTGAAGACGCGTGTGGTTCCCATACTGTATCAACATTTAATGGTTCTGGGTTTGATAGCCATCGAGGCAGAATGTTTTGAAAGTTTTGTATAACTAATTGGTTTAAGATTCTGTTTTTGGTGTCCAAACACCCACGATATACGGAATCCTAGGGTGGGGCTACGAGTGTGTAGCGTTATTTAGTAAACAATCGTTAAAGCAAACTCTGCCTGCCATCCTTGAACCCATTGGTCACTCACATCATGTCATATTAATGACTCCGTCTGCCAAGAATCGGTCCTGGGACCCTGGTATATGCTGACTTTTCATCATCATACAAAATCAAATCATACAAACATGTGAGATTAATAAAAATAAATATGTATAACACACACTACCATTCATTTGATACACGAATAATAATAAAATAGCGTATGTATCTTTTATATTTGTGTTGTCAATATGAAGTAACGCGTGACAAATGACAAACGAAGTTCGACCGCAAACCAAGTCTCTTGTTATTATTATCCTAATAATATATGGGTTTGTCCTAATTTATCAGGGAACCCTAGCAAATGCTCTCAAAAGCGAGCGTACAATAAATTTAAGGCTAGTTGCAGACTCGCGACTGGAAGATTTTTCAATCAACAACGCAGCGTGGGGCCTAATTAAAAGGATAATGATCTGAATTCTCCGCGCTACAGATATAATAATATGCATAAAACATGTTTTGTATGCACAACTTGGGAACCGTTTAGGTATAGACGTTGAAGAATTCATGAGTCAGTGTTTAATGCGATTGTGATTCAAATCGTGGACATAAATCTCGGATGTAATTTGAAGTCAAAAAAGTATGAACAACGGAAAATTATTACATCTTCTCAGAAAATTTTAAAAAGATACAGTGAGCAAGTAACGTGTTTACTTGATTTATAGTACTTTTAAGATCATTCGTTATACACTTATGTTAGAATTTTCAATAACAATTTAAATAGTACATAATTAATTAAATATTTAAGAATTATTTCTGTAACGCGGTATATAAAGTTATACATTTTTAATACATTTATAATAAATCGTTTAGCAGCTAACTCAATCAAGAGGACGGTAAATAGAGAGAAGTCCTTCATAACAAGATAATAATACCAATAAAAATATTATTGACTTAATAATAATATTCAGCACATAATCGGCTTTTGTCGTCTCTTACGACATCGGCGGTCTCTTGAGTTTAATTCCGATCCATTGACATTGAGATTTCGACATTTCTTATTTTTAATTCAACACTAGCGCCAAATTATTTTAAGCTTGACCATTTTTAGAACTAATTGTATCTTGATCGGTTTTGAAGACCGATAAACGCTACCATTTTATATATTTTAACTGTTGGGTATTGCAGTTATATTCTACTTACATTATGTTATAAGTACGTTATTAATACGTAATTAAAATGTATATCATCAATTCATTTTTCAGGCAAATTAATACGCTGCAAATAGTTAACTTCACGCTACAAAATAATTGAGCTGTAATGGCGATTTTAATCCAATCTACTGGTTTCAAGAGCACGGAGTCACGTGACTGAAAATTACATTGGAATTGCATTGATTGTAAATTGGCATTGAAGTTAATCTCAATCGTAACCCCCCAACTTCTAACCCCCAATCTGTCCATCCCCCCTATTTGCCCATGGGATTGGGATCCTAGCCGCCCAAATACGCCCCAAAAATCACATAAAAAAAATGCTATTACTGACTATCAACTGTTTATAATCAAATATTTTATCTTACTCCGTAATGATATTTTATTAGAAGTTAAAATTATTTCTCTTAACATGTTGAAATAGGCGCCACATAGATGTTATCTTTAATATGTATAAAAGAATCTTTATGGCTGTCTGTTCCTCCGCAACTGTAGTAGCATTTTTCTAATGATAGCTAAACATTATTTATGTTAAACGATCTGTATCTTGGATCGTTTATTATATTATATGGATCTATTAGGCGGGATGTTCACCTCTTAGTGATTTGTCCTGTTTTAATTTTTTTTTATATCTACTCATTTTTAGATTATTTTTGTCCGTGTGTTTACTCCAGCTAATCCTAAAAATGGCTTGATCATTATGAATGCAGTTTATACTCTTATATAAACGGTGTTCTAATCTTAAGATTTATTTTCTGTTTTTTAATTCAATTCGTTCACAAATAAATAATATAATAATATATTGAACGTAGGAAAGGACTAAGACTCCTAAAGTCCTGATAATGTTACATTTCCGATATATACGAGTATGTTGGTGTATACTTTTATTAATTGTATCGGTATAACAGAAGATAGATAGTTGATTTACAGAAAAAACCGCATTCAAAAGTTCTAGCTATAAAAAGCGAGTAAAATACTTAGAAGATAGAGCCTCTAATTAAAAGATTAGGGGTTTATTTAAAATATAAGGGGTTTAATTAAAGGATTAGGGGGTTAATTAAAGAGTATTCACGAAACAAGGAGTTTTAGTGTGGTACTATAAGTGTAGTGTTATATAATTTACTAGCTGTGCCCGCGATTTTGTCAAATTTATTGTTCAATTAGCACATTTTAGGATAACTTATAATTGTAAAATTAAATTAGGCTAAGTAACTTCTTATTACATCAGCTATCTACCAGCGAAAGTTCCGTCAAAATCGGTCCAACCGTTCCAGATATTAGTTGGACAAACAGAGAGACAAAAAGACAAAAATTGGAAAAAATATTGGTATATGTACCGTATGCAGATACATACGCATTTAGTAAAAAGCGGTTATTTTAGTATTATAAACAGACACTCCAATTACATTTATTTGTATATACTATGTATTTGATTAAAATATAACCATCCTTCGTAACCGTATATTTATTGTAGAAAAACCTACTAGGAAGTCAATAAATACTTAGTACAAACTACCTCCAAGTGCTAAGTATAGCTTAGAAAGTTGCCCCATCTAATTACAATATTGACACATTCCAGTACGTACGGCAACAACTTAACAAGCCAACAAATATCAGATAACCTTACAACTGGGCTATCTTGTTTTGCTATCGGTACATGTCACTCCCCGCCCGTGTGTATAACCATCTAACATCCAGTTAACACTAACTACATGCCCTCCTAACTAATATTTAAGTAGATATACAAGTAACGTTTGATAAACCCTTTAAAATACGAAGAAATTATAGAACAACCTAATTCGTG
>DWJN01007294.1:0-10084 GCA_018248895.1 Carystus phorcus | reverse complement strand
GGTTTCCGGTTGAGCCCGCCACCACCTGGATTATCCGACACGGGAAGTACCGCTGCCACGGTGGAACCAGACAGGCCTTTGTAACCCACGGACCCTCGATTGTTACCCGTTATTACCAATACAGGATCGGTGAATAATTACTTGTTTTTTTTATTCATCCACCGAACACCGTATCACAGTTACGTTATTAAATACAAAAAATATATAAAATTTCCTTATACAGTATATATAAACTATATCCACTATTCAATCTACGTTACAATATTACACACTAAAATTCTTGATTGAATACCGCTACAAAAATAGCCCTGAAGGATTTAGGCCGAAAAATTGCACAGTTAGCGGGGTAGATGAAAAACGTTTTTCGTTTACAAGGGTTGTACACTTGATGGATTGCTAAAACGGTCGTTTTGACGTTAATAGATTTCTTGTATGGGGTGTGCATTGACGACGTTATTAAATACGTGAAATGCAGTTTTTCTAACCGTCCACCGTATCGCGGCGTTTGCAGGAGAGCGGGAAGTACTAATGTTTGCGAAATGACTTGGATTTATTTTAAACGCTTTTGTAAAGACCCTCTTTGTAGACTCACTCAGAGAGCAGGACAACGGCAGCAGTTTATACAATATCTGAGTAAAATATTATTGGAATCAAAACCGTCCTTCAATAACCAAGAGTGAAGTAAACATCAACGTCAATATTTAATAAGCCTTAATATTTCTTAATTTCGGAATGTTCCATATTTTGTTAGTATGTACAACAATTCTTACACAACTATTGTTAGTAACACAATATAACATAAGGTTCAAAACAAAAGAAGAGATACAAACATACTTTTAAACAGATTACATTAATATTTTACTAGTCCTATTATCTCGTCGTAAAGATTCCAATTCTAATTTTCTTTAGACAGCCGCTTAACGACTCATCGTATTTATATATTCTAAATAACTCACACACACTGAAGCTTTAAATTTTCTAGGTATTTGTTATTATAATTTGAAACATTGTTAAAATCAGTATAAGGATTCCAAAAAGGTAACAATTTGTGTACAATTTAATCGGCCGACCTAATTTGTGCTGTCTACCTCATCACCTTTTTAACAGGCAATCATCTTTGAAAACAAAAACCCCTGTCTCATTTGGCTAAGTGGTATGGTGCAACAAAAACTTAAATGTTACAACACCTTTACGTTAAATTAATAATATACATTTATTGATCGTGATTCCATCAAACGTTAGAAGTATAAAAAATAAATATTAATATGAGAAGGTGGTTATTTGTGTGGTACTAAATGTTTCGTTAAATAATGATTACATGATTAACAATACGAATTAAGTTTTAGACATTATTTGACTTGTATAGTAAAAACTGCATTTAAGGTGAATTAGACCAAACAAAAGACCTTTGAAAGTCTATAAAATGTGGGCATTATACATGAAAAAATATTATAAATTAACGAATTAACATATACATATTACCCGACAATTCCAGTGACGTCACGTAAAGCGGTTACTATAACAATAAAGAAGTCATACCGCATTCTAGTTCGCATTAGAAGTCTTTTATCTTTGATCGCACCGCCCACAGCTGTCAAACGTAGAAATAAATATGTTATTACGAATGCTCACACAGTCTCTATCAGATAACAGCTAATCTACATTACAATTAAAAACCCGCTAAATCGCTGTTCTGGCACGCCGTTGTTGGGGTTCTGTCCATAATATTTAAGAAGACGCTCTATCGTATAAATAATTTATGTCAATATAAAATTTAATTCTCGACTACGTGGTATAGATTAATAGTTATTTGGTTCATTCACTTTGTAACATTTTAGCGAACGCTTATGTGACAAAAAGCCATTGGATATGTTTAGGCAGGGCAATCGTGTGGGCCACCCAGAGTGATGTGCTTTTATACAGCTATACATAGTGGAACTTAGAAAGCTACGCAAACCATGGTAATATGTTCTATAATAGACAACATTTATATTTAGAGTACTATGAGTTTTTGGTTTCTGTTATTTGACTTCATAATACAAATAATAGAACAATAGTAGATATAAAATGTATAAATTAGAAAAGCGTCAGAAATTATATGTATTATTTCCGAAAATAATGCAATAACACTTAGTATTCTGACTTGGTGACTATAAAAAACAATCATTCTACTCAAGTAATAGTAATATCGAACAGTTACTTACGATAGGAACTGGCGACAGAATTTTTCAAATAGGTCCAGGAGTTTCGGGACCTATTCAATACAAAAAAAAACTCTTTCCTCTTTATAATATTGGTGTAGATTTAGAAAACATACATAATGAATGTTTATTAAGATATTTTCCAACATACTATATAGGTATACCATTACCTACGTACCTACAAACGTACATATATATTTTCGTACGAAAATAGAAAAGGTTTTCAACAGTTTATCATGGAATCCTAAAACATTTTGGGCACAACATCATTTGGGCGTGACATTCGATATTTGAGCTGCCTTCGATTTAAGCAGGTAAGTAATAGTCATTATGATTATGGGGACCTACCCACTTACCAAATTCTTTCTTACTTTCAGAAAGACAAGATGAATCGTAAATTATAATGAGACATAAATTACATATGTATAACTTTTTAATTGATGAATAATATTTCGATGTCCTTGTGACAGCTATTTAAAAGTAAATTTTCCCTGACTGCCGATTGAGTATTACTTCAAACGAATGCGTAATCTATGAGACATAAAGGTACTTATAGTCCTTATTTAAATATTAACACCAGATCGCAGCAAATATGAATATTTTTTTTTCAATCGAGCTATGCTTGATTTTCATAACTCCTGTATTCAAATATAAGAAATATTCTATTGAATTAGGGTGTACTAATTAGAAACTAAGTAAGAAAAAGTAGTAATTGGTTACTTTCATATAAGTAGCAATAACTTTTTATCGCGTTTCTTGTGTTTTTAACCAATTTTCGTATTTGTGAATACAAAATAAGATTGCTGAGAGACGTTCTTAAAATAAACATAATATTATCGATCGTATTTTACCTACATACATTATACTAACCTTCGAAGGTCGAAACATCAAAAAAGGGTCCATTTACACTGCCATCTCGTTTCATCAAACCCCAACTCAACGTGACTCAACAAAACGCGAAATACACTCGTAATAGTACAATAAATAATAAATATTGTGAAAAGGATCTTGCGCCGGGGAGATATTGGGTACCTATTATGCGGATGAACGATCATAGTCTCTGCCAATATTATTTGCGCTTGTTGTCCGAAAACAATCCATTTATCTTAATATTTGTCTTTTATATTGATACGAAGACAGCTTCGTGCTTATGCACGGTCTCGCGCCATGCAATATTTAAAAAAGGTTTGAGCCATGTATGTATATACTTTTAATAATACTTATGTAAAGTTTGCTTCTTACGATTATAACAACGCCCACAAATGATAATACTAATTAAGTATCGAAAGTTAAATGCTACTATGTTATTAGTTATTATATTAGAGTGTAGCTATAGACTTAAAATAATATTAGTATTTAAAAAATAGGGTTTAGCACTGTGGAATTTTTGATTTGATTTCCGTATGCGCATTTTTCATAAATATTGAAATACCTACAGTTGTACTATAGCTTTCACAATCGAGGAAATGTATAAGTTGGTAAGTTTTATAATTAACTAGGAGACCGGGCAAACTTCGTATCACATTGGGATTTTTGTCCCGTTTTTCTAACATTTCTTATCACTACTGAACTCCTATTGGTTGTAGCGTTATGTTATATAGCCTAAAGCCTTCCTCGGTAAATGGACTATCCCACACAGAAAGAATTTATTAATTCGAACCAGTAGTTCCCGAGGTTAATATACTCAAATAATCAAACAAACAAACGAATAAACTCTTCAGCTTTATAATATTAGTATACATATCAACACAATTGCACACAACTATACATTATACCATGACCCAATGTATTGATAGTTTGCGATAATTTTGCGTGTACGTTCTTTAAGTTTCTCTGCCCGGCACTATCTAAAATCCTGAACGTGAATTCGTTCAATGTGAGACCAGATAGGTTCATCATTTGGCAATAAAATAATGAACATAAATCATTTATATCTTTGTAACTAAAAGAATGCCAAGACCTTAAAACGCAATCACCTATTATTTTCAGGCACCTTTCTGCTTAATGGGAAAGTAAAGGCACGCATTCCCCTTTTATGCATTCTGAATAACGGAAAAGCATAGATGAACTGTATTATTCCTTTCGCTTCATAAACGAGACAATGAAACTGAAACGCACAATTACGAAGAAAATTTACATTCAACGCCAGCATTTTTCCACCATCTTCCGCCGGAGACGGCGAGGCAACTCGCTTCATTAAACGTCAAATTATCAACACGCTTCATCCACCAGATGCAAGCCAAAATAACCATTAACTTTTCAAAAGGAATTCCTTCCAATACCCCGTTCAAATATCGATATTACTCGGAACGCATAAGAATCAATTTTGCCTACAAAACTTCCAATCTTTGCTCAAATATTATGATCATAATTCAAGTGAGTTGCAGCCGACCGATATTGGCGTGAAGATATTTTGAACTTTACGCCTTTAGTGTTAAGTTTACTTTTCATTAAAAGGAAGTAATAATATTCAAATGCACACTCGAAGGTAAAAGTATTCACCCTCCCGTTGGCACCTAAACCCCATCCAGTGTGTTTAATTGTTTTGATTTTAAATTGCGAAAATGAGGTATGCAAAAGTGGGGTGCATATTGAAAGCGGAATTTTTACGTCGTTGATGAAAATTCATCAGAAATTTCGTTGGATTTTTCATCAGAACACGTTACAAACCTGCACCAATAAATATGCAGATGCTCGACCGACATATAGTGCGAACTAATTGCAACACCCGTAGCGTTGGCACGTCGAATTTATTGCGAAAGACTATAAGATTTATTTTTAAATGTACACATCTGTACTGAATTCATTGTGATTACAATGAAGTAATATGAAATGGAAACGTTTTAAACCTTTTTTATAATACTTAATTTATACGTAATAATGACTGCATGTCCGTTGGTGATCAAATAAAAGCTGTTTGAAAATTTAATGTGTCGATACGCAAAATAAAACGTTTGAATCAACTATGTGAGGAAGCGTGAAAATGCTTTGATATTTTTGATCTGAAAACAGAACTAAGCTAATTTGTTTATCGCATTAGTTCCGTGTGAAACGAAGAGTCCACCTTACCATTGGAATTGGATTAAACTAAAATTTTTGTTTAGAGCAATTGTGGCGATTTAAAACGGTATTAAGCATGTAAACACTAATGATTTGAAACCTCCTTTTACTATACTAGCATAGTAAATGGAAGGCTTGTCGTCTGCCGGCTAGTTACTTTAAAAAGTCAACAGATTTTACGAAATTGAACAAAGAAACTAAGGGTATTAACAATTCAACGATTATGGCTGTTTATTTGTGCATTTATATGCCGGTAGGATCTTAGTCCTAAACGGATTTTAGATAACAATTAGAACTAAATGAGATACGAGCATATGAGCTGATGGTATGTGGTCACCAGTAACCATGGAAATGTTTGAAAGTTAGTTTGATCGAATATATTGTTATCAAAGATTAAAGCTGTTTCTTCCATGATTGGATCTTTGAAGATTATTAGCCAATTACAAAAAATATTAAAGAAGAAATGTTGAAATTGTTTCGGGTTAGTACCTATCTAAAACAACACATACGAAATTGTATTTCCCAAATCTTGAAATGATAATATTTTCATTATGAAAACTGTCGTCAGAATATGCGAATTTCGGCGAAGCAAGATTTTAATTATGTCGCAATAGGATATTTCACAGTACCAAAAATAAATTATTTGCTTTAGACATCTCTACACATTATGAATTCCAAAAACGTTCTGCAGTTAAATAACTTGAAAATAACTATTAGTTTATCCAAAAAACCATAAATAAAAAAACACTAAATAGACATTTTTATGAGTTCGAATATATTTGTTACTGTGACGATGAATTATCGATCTTAGAGGGCATAAAAAGCGTGAAATAAAAATTCAAATAAAAATATCAACTATAAAAATGTATAAAATATATAGGTATACGTATGCAAAGGTTTATAATTTTTTGCAGTAGGTGTATACTATAGAGCATTATGTATTTTAATGTATTGTTATTGTTAAACTGCTGTTTATACAATACGTGTATCTATTACGTTTTCTGATATATAGAAATAATTTTTAGTTAAACTAATCCTGCGTTCAATACTGGTTTTGATGCTACCGGGTTCTCTATTAATATGCGCAATGAATTTGAATAATAGGTGCGCAATACACATTGTGTTATTGTGGTTACCTTTGACTATTGTTGCACGCGCTTTTAATTTGTATAACTCGTTTTCACTATTTGTACAGCGTTCGTTAGTGATCGTCCGTTTGATTTATAGTTTATAAATGCGTGGGATGCGTTTCGAATCAATCGCGTGGGTGCGCCTTGTTTAGGTGTTGTGATAATTCCGCAATACAATCTTAAAGTGCAGACGTGCAATCCTGATGTACAGTACTCGGAAATTATGTAGGCATTTGATTATAGCTAGCCAAGATGGCGTAAGGATGGCGTAATTGAGTTCTAGCGTAGAATTTTACATGAATACTGTTATTATTTGACGTTAGAATGCAAGTTTCTTTCCTTTTTGTTCTCACGATGAGTTTCCTTTAAAACGTTTTAAATCTTTTATATGCGTTTAAGTAATAACATGACTTCATTATTAAAAATAAAGTCATTAATTTTTAATATAATATTTTAGTTATTTTAAACAGTTTCTTTAATGAGTACATGAGAATAAAAAATTTACAGATTACAGGTTTTAATTGTTTTTTATAATTTTTATTTACATTGTACTTCGATCACATACGATACTTCACTAGCACTCTAAAATATGAAGTTATAAATAACACCACACGTCAGTATTTCCGTAAGGCATGCGCAATTTTATCAAATATACTCTTAAAGCTAACTTCAAAATTAATTGAAAACCGTTTTTGAAACATGCCATTCAATTTGCCCATTTTGTTTGTATTTGACCGCCGTAAAATTTGTTAGGAAGCTCTAGCATCAAAATTACGTACACAGCAAAACGGCAGATTAAAAACGGTACACTTCATAAACACATTAAAATATACTCGACGCAGTTGGTGCGTCCTTTGCAAATTAAAAAGGGACGTTTTAACCGTGTAAATCAGACGGCAAACGTTCTAATTACTCAAAAATCATATTTACAAACATGAAACGTGGACAGGTAACACTCATTAAGCCCATGTATAGGGGACTCGCCACACATAAGTTGTAAAGCCAACTCTACGTAGTGATAACATGTCATATACGTTGCTAAGGATTTTCCATTAAATGCTTGCTAATCCTTCGGAATAATTATTCATTTTGGTCATGTTAAATTGTATACATGTAATAATGATTAACGATTTACTTTTATTTACTCAAGTTTACCCCGTGTGGTGTCCGGGCTCACTTTGTAGAATAGCACCACTCCCCTCACTTTTCCTGGGATGTCGTAAAAGGCGACTAATGGGATACTCCAGGAGACGGGCAGCAGCGTCCACCTGTGAAGTACCAACATCTACTGCGGTCACCAACACGCATTTGCCAAGCGCGGTGACTCATCGGCTACACCCTCTCATGAGTGCCACAATTAAGCCCCGGCCCCCAGTCCCCGGCAGCCCCGCTATTCCTGGTTACGGTAGCGGCCACGGTAACGGTGGGGCAGGGGGTGCTAAGAATCACCGGCAGAGATCGTGCTACCAAAACCGACGACTTCTGCACCTGGCAACATACAACACCAGGACACTGAGGACCGACGACAAGATTCAAGAGCTGGAAGACGAGATAGACAAGTTAAACTGGAGTATTGTGGGATTATCTGAAGTCCGAAGACAGGGGGAGGACACGATAATACTCAAATCCGGAAACTTGTTCTATCACCGGGAGGGCGAACACCTGTCCCAAGGTGGTGTCGGGTTTCTCGTCCACAAGTCCCTCGTCAACAACATTGTGCAAGTTGGGAGCATGTCTGCAAGGGTAGCGTACCTTATACTCAGAATATCTAAACGGTATTCGCTGAAGGTCATACAGGTATATGCGCCGACTGCGACACACCCTGACGATGAGGTTGAGGTCATGTATGAGGATATCAGTAGAGCCATACATACCTCAAAAACTCATTTCACAGTTGTGATGGGGGATTTTAACGCAAGACTAGGCATGCGAAATGGCAACGAGATGAAGGTGGGTCCCTTCGGAGTTGGACGACGGAACCACCGAGGACACTTGCTGGCCAACTTTTTGGAGAGGGAAGACTTCTACATGATGAACTCCTTCTTCAAGAAACAGCCCCAACGCAAGTGGACTTGGATAAGCCCTGATGGTTCATCAAAAAACGAAATAGACTTCATTCTGGCAGACAAACGGCATATATTTAATGATGTCTCTGTGATCAGCAGGTTCAAGACCGGAAGCGATCACCGTCTTGTGAGAGGCACATTAAATATCGACGTAAAGCTGGAACGGTCACGCCTGATGAAGTCTACGCTTCGCCCATCACCTGTTCAAATCCAGGGCTCTGAAAACTTTCAGCTCGAATTGCAAAATCGTTTCGCATGCCTAGGCTCCTGCAGCTTAGTGGACGAGTTTAACACCAGGTTAGTAACAACTGTCCGCGAGGTAGGGTCGAAGTACTTTAAGACCCGCCCTAATGGTAGATCTCAAGTTCTCTCAGAACTTACTCTCGGTCTTATGAGGGATCGAAGCGAACTATGTGTGCAGTCTCCAACCTCTATGGCGCAGTACAGATGGCTCAATAAACAGATCTCAAAGAGTAGGCGACGCGATTTGCGCAAACACAACGCAAATCGTGTAAAAGACACAATCGAGCGAAACCAGGGCTCCAAAGTGTTCGCCGGGGATCTGAGTATTGGGCAAAGTCAGCTCATGAGGTTGAAGACCGACTCCGGCACCATAGTAACTTCGAAACCCGAAGTACTGAGAGAGATTGAGAGATACTACGGACGGTTGTATACTTCCTCTCAAGCTCCGGCTCCCCACGAGGAGAGCGACAAACGAGCCAAACTTACCCGACACTTTACCGAAGATATCCCGGACGTCAGTCTATATGAGATTAGAGAGGCCCTCAAACAGCTTAAAAACAACAAAGCACCGGGAGATGACGGAATCACAACTGAGCTGCTAAGAGCTGGTGGGAGACCCCTCCTAGTGGCGCTCCAAAAGTTGTTCGATTCCGTTATCAATTCTGGAAAAGCCCCGGAAGCGTGGAGCGGAGGTGTGGTGCGGCTGTTCTTTAAAAAGGGTGATAAGACCCTTTTGAAGAACTACAGGCCCATATCCCTTCTGAGCCACGTTTACAAGCTGTTTTCGAGGGTACTTACTAATCGCATCGCTCGTAGACTTGACGACTTCCAGCCTCCCGAACAAGCAGGATTCCGAAAAGGCTACAGCACCATAGACCATATACACACGCTACGGCAGATTATACAGAAGACCGAGGAGTATAATCTGCCGCTATGTGTTGCTTATGTGGATTATGAGAAAGCCTTCGATTCTATTGAGACCTGGGCAGTACTGAATTCTCTCCAGCGGTGCCGAATTGACTACCGGTATATCGAGGTGTTGAAGTGTTTATACACATCAGCCACCATGTCCGTTGCAGTACACGACACAGCAACGAACCCCATCCAACTGCAGCGAGGTGTCAGGCAAGGGGACGTTATATCCCCAAAACTGTTCACCGCTGCGTTGGAAGACGTGTTCAAGCTGATGGAGTGGAAACGACGTGGCATTAATATCAATGGCGAACACATTACACACCTACGGTATGCCGATGACATAGTCATCCTGGCGAGTTCCCTGGAGGAACTTAGTACAATGCTTGGGGACTTGAACAGCGCCTCACAACGGGTGGGTCTTAAGATGAACATGGACAAGACAAAAATCATGTCTAATGTCCATGTCACA
>DWJN01007293.1:0-10085 GCA_018248895.1 Carystus phorcus | reverse complement strand
TCTGAGATTAGCCCGTTCAAACAATCAAACAAACAAACAAACTCTTCAGCTTTATATATTAGTATAAGATAAATAATACGATTATTTACGTACTTCTATTTGGCTACAACATTTCCCATACTACTCAAATCTGTATCATTTCTATTGCCTCTGCATTCTATGGGCTGGATCTCTTCCTATATTGAGAGTATTAAGGCAATATTTACACCATTCGAGTACGGATTAACAGACTTCACGCACCTTTGAGAACGTAAGGATCTCTCAGATGTGTAGATTTCCGCACGTTACTTTCCTGAGCTGAGTGGACTCGTACAAAATTAATACTTTGCGATACGAACCAAGGACTAACGCATGATATACATACAAAATATTTAGCTATAGTAGTTTTTACAATCTATATGTTTACATAGAATAAAACTGTTATTAATCGATATCTATTCATATAAGACATTTAAAGAAAGGAAAGAAAATACTTAAGGCTTATAAAAACGTAATAATGCATAACACTGTTCAAATATAATTGTCAAAAAGAATTGTCTGTATATTAGTTTGTCTGTTTGTTTGATCGCCTGTGCGTTTGTCCCCATTAACCTCAGAGACTTCTTAGTCATGAAATGCGATGCGATTAAGTGTCCTCACTTCAAATACTAAAATTTATAATCTCTTTGTGAATAAAAAAAAGAAATACTGACTTAAATTTAATATTCTCGTAATTTCTCTCTCTTTCGCAATTAAACGCTCAACTCTTTTGTCATATGAGCCCACTATTATAAACGTACTTAAGTGTGGAATTTGATAACCGAAAACACCTGCCAAAGCGCCTTTAAAGTTACGATACTGCTGTTTACTTAACACAGTTAAATGTCGTGAAGCACTGCGCAAACAATGATAAGACTATTTCCAGAACGGTAGCACCTCGACGTACGATAACACTGGGGTAAAAAACCCACTGACGACAGAAAAGGACAGACGTATTCAGAGTGAAAGGGACGAGGGCTTTTCGGCTGCTCCGTCGAGTTCAAACCTGCGATCAATATGGAATAAGGAATGTTTGCTTAGGGTGCAAATAGGGCTGAAAATAGCTCTGAGAATGATTTGTATAGCAATGTTTATATTGTTAATAACTTACATTTAACTATACGTAAATTTAATATTCAAATATCGACGTCGATTTGGCAGATCCTGCAACATAAATAATTTTCTATCGGATTGAATTGCGAATCTATACTTCTCGAATCCACTTAAAGGGAGAAAAAAATTCATTCGTCATTCGTTGAAGAGGAGCACAGTGACATACATACAGATAGAGGAATTTTATATATAAATATCTGTAAACAACAAGTACACCACAACAAAGACGATTTTATTTGTACTTCTGTACAAGATTCTTTAAAAAACGGTATCGATGCGGTTTTAACTATCCTTTAAAAACTAACATAAAACATATTAGAGCACGACCAACGTTCCAAGTGTCCTGGGTTCGATTCCCAGCGAGGCACAAATTTGAATGATGAGTTTAAATTTCTGTTGTCGGTCTGGGTATATTGTCCTTCTGTATTGTCCATGGCACGCACGACACGGGGAAACCTAGTGTGAGGCTATGAGTGTGTGGGGTTATTATTTAATATGTCTGTCGGTATAATAACGAACTACATATTAGTAATCATTATAATGTTAAAAAGTGCTGGTAATTTCTAAAAAAAAACTTCTATCAGGTATGCGGTTAGTAAAATATTTGAGAGGTAGTTTCAATGTGCAACACGCAACAGAAATTAATTGCTTACATAAAATAGTGATGTCATGAATGTTTCATTAGGTATGAATCTGAGTTCAACGCTGTAAATAATTCTTCCTCTAAATGAAGCTCTACAATTTATGAAAATTACCGCAACCGCATATCTTCCGGTTCAGCCACTGCCACCGGCCTTATAATATATTTAACAGGAAGCTTCCACCGCATATTTTTATCTATAAATAAAAATGTTTATACAACTTTTTATTGAGGAATGAAAATATATTTAATTACAAACTATTAATGTTACATTATAGGTTTCGGTAGCTGGTAAATGGCTGTCTACCGTCGTGTGATCAATTGCTGGTAAACTTTAAACATTATTGAATGTTATGAATGTTTCTGAGATGTTCAGGTTTCCTCAATTCGAATGTCAGCTAATAAAGTTAACACAATAAAGTTATTTAAAATAAACAAGGGTAAACTTAAAATTTTTATCATAACCATAAAAATGGTTATAGTGGGTTTACCTTAAAAACTAGACATGCTGTCGCGGACTTTTATTTACAAATTCTAGGGGGAACAATATTGCAATACATGATTTTTGAGTATCTTTCACCGTTTACTTAGCGCACTCAAGGAAAACTCTAAATTTTGCCACTTTCGCAAACTTTTTTATTGCTGCTCCTCTCTTATTCAAGTTAGCGTGACTATCTTACAGTAAAAGAATTTTTCAAATCTGTCCAGTAGTTCCTGAGATTAGCGCGTCCAAACGATCAATCAAACAAACTCTTCAGCTTTATATATTAGTATAGATTGATAATATTATCATGACTCGAAGCCCTATCACCAAACAGGTCGGCATTCTCTCTTATACTGCGGGCAAGCGATTAGGATCTGTATTCTAGAGTACCCCAGTAAAGTGTTACACAAAATAAATAGATATTAACAAAACCATTCAGACATCACGAAGTAGACTTTGGTTTTACAATTCGTCCGAACGTATGCGTGTGCATCGAATATTAATAGGACAATTATTTACGAACGTGATCGGAATACGGTGTCATATATGTCTAAGTAGGTAATCCTACTACAAAGGTTCGTCTTTAATGATGTCATTTAGTTTGATAGTCCCTTTAAACGCATTGTTGTCGGACTTTGAACTTTGGTTTGGACACTAGAAAAGCATTAACCGGCGGTTTCTGAAAGGCTTATTAATATTTTTAAACTAATAGGCGTGTAAACTTAGAAGCTCTGTCAAATTAATTGTAGTTTTTGAAACGATGATTAGAGAGTAACAAATCAAAAATTAAAATGGCATTTAACAAAATTTGTTAGCTCTGTTTAATTAACCAATTGTTCAAATTACGTATGGTATATCAATACATTTGACAATTTATATTAATCTTAACATGATAAATGCGAAATTTTGGATGTTTATAAATAAATAAATGACGTCACACGCTGGGAATCATGGACGACACAACGATAAGAGATCAGAAACTTTAACCCGTTATATAATTCCAGAAATTTCAGAACTCAAAAACTACTATTCGTTTTATTACTTTTGAAGATGCAATAGAGTATAATATTATTATTTAATATTTATTTTTAACTTTAAATTTACTTTATTTTGTACATACCTAATACTTTAATCAACAAATCTCTTGCCTTATCTCTCCTACATATCGTACGAATGTACATATCTATTACACCTGTATCAATCTGATAAGATCGACCTACTTTCCTATATGCTACTGTTTACATACAAATTCACATCAAAAACTTTGATCCGGTCACTCAAACACTTGAGCACTGTGACATGAATTAAGCCGAGTACATACAAGTACTTTCTCAATCGTGCGAGGAATATGAACGCTAATCCTGCTATACCTGATGTTTCGGCCCAAAATAACCCGTAACCAAAACGAAATAAGTATTAATTTCCTATATAATTAGAAGGTAATATTGATCAGCCCAATGTCCTTCGTCACGCACTGTTTTCTTGGGTTTGTGAAGGTATTTCTCGATACAGAATCAATAAACTATCGTTTTCAATTTAAAATGAGTTTACGAAAGTACTTAAAGGTTCTGGAAGAACAATCAACTCCAAATTTGAATCGTTTAGGAAGTGATATCTATTTTTTTTATTTAGGCTTCCTAATAATAAACAGTAATTTAAGCTAGGGAAGATCACAAATTTTGCGTGTAAATTGATTACTGCCAAAGGGTTTTTAATAAGTAACAGCGTGGAATTAAGCGGCACAACAACCAATATGTTTTTCAGGGTTTCTTCACTTTCGTTTAAAATCATTATGGATTGAATGAATGAATACTTAAGTAAGGTTCATGATTTTATTAGTCTGATATTTTGATCTGGTTTTCGGTTAGGGTTTGCGACACTGGAAGAAAGATGTCAGGTGGATGATTGACAGGAGGAGGTTGAAATGTTGGAGAATATCAAAATTAAGTAATAGTAAATGAAAGTAGTAAATACCCAGGAAAGAGAACAAATATGTATGGATTAGTAGAGACGGTGTTTTATTACACATACATAACACAAAAATACCCATGACATTGTATTTTTATAATTTAAAATCACATTAATCTAACGACTAACCGAGACCAATATGTCAATGAGTAACTTCAATGTAAATGGTTTCAAAGTCCAGCGTTCACAGTTTATAATGATCGTATGAATCGTTTACTACATCGCTGCAGACCTAATGAAAGCAATTACCACATCATTAAAGCACTGCACTTCATGAAATTAGCGTCGATTGCATTAGTTGTACAAATATTATTATAATGAACATTCGGCCTTATATTATGTATACCAAATGTGCATTTAAGGAGTTATCCGTGTTTAAGAGTTCACTATTCGATAAGAGATGTCGCCACTATTCCTGAATCGCGCTATAGAATTTTTCTAGATCATTTCTATATAAACATGCCAGCAAGAAGCTCATCAAATATTCAGTGGGAGGTGTTTCTTTAAAAAATAAATGGAACACATTTCACCCTGAAACGTTTCAAACAATGTTGCTTTGGTAACTATTCAAACGATGAATTACGATTCAAATTTATCACAAACAAATGATACCACAGTTTTTACAAATGGACCAATCCATTTCGTTACGCCAAGCTAATATCATCACCGCGAAATTAGACTAAACAGAGCATGAAAATGTTTGAGAAGAAAGAAAAGTAAAGATTCGCTGATGTAACCGTTGACTTTTAAATCAACAACTTACTGAAGCTACTCATATTTTAGTCAGTTTTATTTTCATTAAGTTACTTCATCAGCAAGTTTCTAAAGATTGTGGAATTCACTCTCAGTATCTATTTTTACTTTTTTGCAATGTATGCTTACTCACTGAAAATGGGGACTTTTAACTTTACTTTGGACTGCCCTTTATGCATTAAGTTATGGTTTCTTACAACCTGTACGTGGATCTTATACTGATCAAACAATTACACCCAGCTGAAGGGAGCTTTGAACTAAACTCAGCATTGTCGCAATGCGCCAACGATGTCTCCACTTTAGGTCAAAAGGAAAGACATTAGTCTTTATTTCCTGATACTTCTTTTTATTTGTTTTCAAACTTTGCCAAGTAATGACTAGGCAAGTGGATACGAGAGCAACTTTAGAAAATTCCAAGTAATATGAGCCCACAAAAATCCATTATCATGTCAGCTCCCTAAGTTATACACCGACCTGCGTGGCGTAATACGAGTAGTTACCACGTCGGATCCAACGTTCGAAAACTTCGATTCCCAGCGAGGCCGAAATTTGGATGATGAGTTTAAATTGTCTTTCTGTGTTGTCCATGGCACCCATGAGACGAAGTTTCCTAGTATGAGGCAATAAGTATGTGACGTGGATGATTTATTTATCTATATCTATACTAATATAAAGAGCTGAAGAGTTTGTTTGTTTGAACGGGGCTAGGCTATAGAATATCACGCTAAGATGAATAGGAAAGGAGCAGCAATAAAAAATGTTGCGAAAACAGCAAAATTTTGAGCTTTCCATGCATACGCTGAGTAAACGGTATAAGTTACTCAAAAATCATGTATTACAATATTGTTCTCCTCTAAAAGATCTGAATAAAAGTCCGTGATAACATATGTCTAACTTTTAAGGTTAACACACTATAACCATTTTTATGGTTATAAAAATAGTTTATAAATAATTTATATGGCAAAACAACGTTTGCTGGTTTATCTAGTCCTAAATAAGCATAAAATAATAAGGCATCGTATCTTCGTCGACAATAAATATATCAGAGAATTCATATTATTCTCCATATCTCCATAAAGTTGAACAGACCTCTAAACGATAATAAGTAATCACAGATTTATTTATTTTTTACACTATATAAGATAATGCTTTACCAGTATCCTACCTGATGGTAAGCAGAGATGCAGCCTTGGATGTTGCACTAAATTAGAAGATGTCTATTCACTTGCGTTGAAAATACCTACTTTATAGCCCAACGGGAACACTGACGCGGAACTAATTCCAATCCTTCGCATTAATAATGATCAAAGAAGTGTGATATTTCAAATAATTGAAACAAGTATATAATTAACAGATTGCCCTTATTTGAATTAAGAAACATTGAACAATGATTGACGTTTGTTGATCATAATCAATGACCTTGTCGAAAAATGCCATAAACTACTTCACTGCATACTGTGACGGTGGAATCATGGTAGTTCGCACGACTTTGCCACTTATTGCAACAGTAATTACCACCTGTGGAAGATTTCAAACTGTAAATTGTACGGAGCATAAAATATTCCTCTTAATTAACATTGAATGCTATAATAATTTACCGACCAGTTAAATGTGGAAAAGCCCGCATTTCAGTGAGTACAGTTTAATTATTTGGTTTAGTCACGACGTTATTTTTATAGGATTCACCTATGTGTTAATGAAAAACAAATTAGATATTACCACGTCTATTATAATTTCGGTCTCATGAAAGGTACTACTATTTTATGGTACAATCACGAGCAATGGAATGTATACGTTGTCATGTTTTGTGTTTATTATCAATAAATACAATGCGAAATAAAAGACGATAAACGACCTTCATTGCATAATAATAATCACATTGTTTTATCTCGTTTTTGTCACATGGATGGATGGATGGATTATCCACATGGATAAATGGTAAATAAAACAGTAAGAATCCAACGATTCCTGCATGTCTATATTTTACTTCGTAATTATCTCCTAGAGTTGAATTTATGCATACAAAGTTATGAAACCATTTCATGATTACATAATATCGAAATAAAGATAGTATATTTTATATTGTATCTATTGCGTGGTTATTAATTAGAAACCTATCGCTGTATATATTTCAATGCTGGCGACTGTACATACGACTCGGTTTAAAGAATAATTTATATCGTTTTATAAGATGTATCTTAGAGCTGTAGCTCTAGAAACCGCGAAAATGATTTATTAATAAATAGAGTTAGTAACAACTAGTTTAAGTCCTTGACTTTGTCTACGAAATTATTAAACTCTCAATATTGAAGTATTCTGCAGTCGTGTCAATGAAATCGATATTACGAATCAGTTCAGTCTTGGATGAGAGATGTGAGACATTTCTTATATTGACATATAATAAAAAAACACCAGTATTTAAAGTCGCAGTAACATTACCAAAAACAAGAAAAAAACATTTTTTTTGTGCATGTAAAATAAGTTTATATATAATTTAAAAATACAACATGAATATAAATATTTTAATGTTATTTTTGTTAATTTAGTTACAGAATAATATTGGTGTTTTCTGTGATTTATGTAAGTAACACACATAGACAATAAGAAAGAGGATTATCAGTCATCCTGTCAAGTATTATCGTGCCCATTTCGTAGAGCCATACATACCTTTAACACCCACCAATTATGTTCACAATAAGTTTAGTTTGAATTCAGTGCAGCGTCTCACGAAATTTAATCGCGCGATTGATTTTAACAATCGTGAAATCTCGCGCGTTCTGGTCACTCGAAGCGTTACCGAGGTGCCGTACCCATGGCTCCACGAGGACCAAAGTTGCAGGCTTTCCACTTTTGACGTAGACGTGAGTCAGGCGGGCGACATAGCCAATCGCAGCGTACCGCCCCATATATACTTGAACCGGCGACCGGTCGTGCTCAAACTTTGAACGCACGCGGCTCCGAACGCACGCACGGCCTCTACATCGTTCGCGGGTGACCGTTCTAACGTACAACCATTCGTTCATTGCGCTCGCTTGCGCGAAAGTGTTTGTGTACCTACCGGATAAACAGTGAGTAGAAACTTTTTTTTTATTATAAAGCCTTGTGATGACGCGCTATTCGACGAGACCGTAACCCGACACTGGATTGTTTCGAGCGCGACAATTACAACGTACATTCTGTCACGATTGCGGGCTGGTTTTCCGTGCGTTACGTTTACATACGTACGTGTATCCGATTTTGACAGATGTTAGATTAGTATGTCACTGCATTACCGTTGAGTTCAGTGTTTACTAAAGTTTATTTACCCCACCAACGATTACCTGATAACGAGCTGTTTGCTCGATTCTTCAGAATTGGCCTGAGTCACGTAAGCTATCACGATGTGCGTTGTCTTTTACAATACAGTGTGCTCCAATCGCCTTAATTACGTCCTAAACTTAGTATTTCCATTTTTTGCAATATATTTGCATTTTCAAGTGATATTTTAAATGTCAAACCTTGTCAATTTTATTCAGTTTTCAACAATTTTATTAAAAACGTTTTGAAATATATTATTTTAGGGCCAGTAATGACATGAAAAACATATTAAACCGCTGTAATTCAGAGTTAAAGTTATCTATTTTGCCAACATCCAAATATTTACATGAGTAGCCAATCTATTTACTGTGTAATTTAATATTATCTGTATGCTATTTTATCTGTTGCGTAAGTTGGCGCCAGATATCACATGGCCGTTTATCTTAAGTTTGGATTCGTCAGAGTATTCAGGATTCGTATACTGTTTCGTATCGTTAACATCTCGAATATTTTTCTTCGAAAAAAAATGAGTTCTGTATATTAATTGGATATCAAATGATTGTTAAGAGCGGTCATTATCTATTTAGCTGGACATGAGCACATCAGTTTGCGAGATCAATTAACATCATCTTAACTCGGTTGCATCTATCCTTCCATCTTGTTCATGTGAAATATAATCTATGTGAATCATTGAGAGTTAATATACAGACGTCATAACGCATATTATATAAATGAAACATGTCAATACAGTATACTGTCGTATTAATAATATGGTGTTTAAGTGCAGAAGTTTAATTTCATAAGCAAACAATAATTACAACACTCTTTGAAATGAACGTGTCAAGTTATCGTAGTATTTTTCACAAACTTTTTACCTTTAGGACCAAGAGGTTGGTAAAACGTGCTATAATATAAGGAGTAAGGGGCAATAACGTAAATACTATATCCTAGTTGATGTTTAAATTTCTATCAATGATAATTACTGATCGATGTGTAGAAGCGGAATAAATAAATGAACGTGAAAATAAATAAATAAAACGCAAATAAATAAACGGGAGCATCACTGATAAGCTTTATTACAGTTAAAACACAATTTATAAAAGAAACCTTGGTGAATTTCGTACATATATTATTTGGACTGACCCTCATCGAAATATACTTCCATTTTACAAACTTTTACTGATTATTACATTATATCATTCAATGCGTTCATTTTTAATTGTATTATAGTAAGGAATTCACCAGATGTTATCCGTTTAACGCATCGAATTGTGAATACAAACCATTCTGGGATCCGCTTAAACACGCAAAAAAATTGATTATAATCGATCCAAAAGTTTAGGAGGAGTTCAGTGACATACAGGGATATGATATGAAGATAGTCGATATGATGGCGGCAGATTTTGCTGGAACCCGCTAAACTCTAGAATTTATTTCAGTCTAGGTCAGCTAAATCCGTGGTGATTGAGGTACCAATTTTAGTCCTCATAAGAAAACTAAAGCTTCCTACAATGCTTCTTACGTTTTCTTCGTTTCAGTCTTACACAATTAGGTCTAGAACTCCTTTGCTGGTAACACCTTTACTGACTTTAGTATTATAAATGTCACCATATTCACATTTCATTCCAAACTTTCATAATCTCCCTCAGAAACCATTTATTTCGCTTAAACTTGAGACATAAAGATATCGGTCATCGTTAAATTATTTGGACAAATTTGATAAACTACATTTTAGGCTAAATATCTATCTTATCATCTCCCAAATTGATAATCGTATCTTTACTAGGAAGATGACATCAGCAAATTTCGTTT
>DWJN01007292.1:0-10085 GCA_018248895.1 Carystus phorcus | reverse complement strand
AAATTTGAATGATGAGTTTAAATTTCTGTTCTCGGTCTGGTTCTGTATAATTGTTTTTCTGTGTTGTTCATGGCACCCACGACACATGGTATAGTGTGGGGCTATGAGTGTGTGGCGTTATTTATTATTAATCCGTAGTAACCTACGAAGCAGAGTCCCGATGCCGAAGCCCATATGAAGGGTCCCGGTTTTGAGTCACATGACATATTTGTGATAGATAAATGACTTCTCGTGTGGGTTAATCTTTTGTGTTATCGATGACACACTGAATTTTAAAGAAATATGTGTATTTAGATGTTTTTATATGACCATTCTGACCTTCCACACATCGACTATAGATTAATAATAGTTATTTATACGTATGTAGTATTAGTATTGCTATATTAAAAACCAATATTATAGAAATACGAAGGCACTGGAAAGTCACGCCTATATGAAACTGTATACGTAGTAAATATTAACTTTTTTCTCGAATATAACTTTAACAATAAAGTATCAAAATTGTATCTAGATATTTTTCTGATTAACATAAACACAATACGAAGCTAAACAAATTAAATTGGTATTAATTCAAAATTATGTAATCATCTAATTATACCAGTTGTATGTTACAGTATGTTTACATTTTTATCAATTATTCATGGTTAACAAAAATTTTTACTTAATTAAACTATTTGGTTGGAACCAAGTCGATAAAAACGTAAATATAAGTATGTATCAATTTCTTTTCCGTCGAACAATTTTATATTAATTATAAACTTGTCAACGTATAAATTCCATTGCTTAGCTACTACCTAGTTCATTACAATTAGCAAGCTGTTCGTCTGCCTGTATTGATACATATTATATTACAATAATTTAACAACCGTTTTCGGCTCTGCAAATGTTACGTCCCGTTCGCGGTCGCTCACTCGTGACGGGTTCGATTCCCCGTCAGATACACGTATAACCTAATTTACTAAACGCGAATGTTTACTGACTCAAAGCAAATGCACAGTCTAAACTGTAATCTAACCGACATCTTTACGTCACAGAACTCCTAAAGATTTTTCAAAGTCAAAGTTAAATTATTTATTTCGTCTTAGAAACTTACAGCTCACTTAAGGAAAGTTCAAACCTACGCAAGTAGTACTTTCAGTTACACCAATTTTACAAAACGCAATAATATATTGCTATTAGAATTAGTCAGAAATTAGTAGAATATGTAGAAATACCTAATGTCTCCATAGACAAAACATTTGATTCATGAAATTTATTGTTTAAGTGGATTTGAGAATAATTTAGATTCTTATTCGATCCGATAGAAGAAATTAATTATCTTTATTGTACAAAGTTTGTATGAGTAGAAAAAAATATTGTTCGATTTATTTGAAACTGTCCAGTGTCCTTCTCACGGGCGTCTAGTACTTCCACAGACAAAGTCGAAAGAACCAGCTAGTCAAACTATAAATGGAATTGTCCTAATGGTATCTCTCGATATATGGATAAATTTCGCATATTCAGATTCAAAATACTTGTAATCTTCCAATAAATTATAAACAACAGAACAAAGTTATAAAAGTATACATATTTATCTCGGAATAATCTTCTTTTAAAGATAACATAAATTTAGATCAAATTAAGAAATTAATTTAAGTAATATTCGCAAAGAAAGATGTAGAAAACTTTCCTTAATAATCATCTTTTGATGTTTAGATACTGTAAGTTAATAAGGCAAATAATTTTATTTAGAAAATAATAATTCGAGTAGATCTTAACGGAATTTTCAAGTTAATTAAAAAATAAATCCTCTAATATTATGTTATTAAGCAAGCAATGGATGCTTGCTTAATAACATAATAGTCTAAGGTAAAATTGATAGTAAACTTGGTTCTTTATTTTATAAAGTTATTAAAAGTATATATTTATTGTTTACAAGTATATCAGATACATCGGACTTCATTGTTCGAGCGATAAGCTTGTAACCTCTGTAATTGGATACCACCAATTTGCCGTGTGTTCAAAGTAAATTTACATTTTTACCAACGTACTTTATAACGATAGTTAGAACCTTCACGTATTTACAAGTTAATCCGCAATAAAAAGTATAACAGCTGTGATGCGTAGAGACCGCGAGGAGGCATTTCAGGCGCAATTTTATTATGTTCTTGCAATAGTTATCGTCCAGTGTAATCGAAATCAGCCGATCGGACTCCCGGCGAACAGCTGACGAAAGTTTTAAAACGATGTTACGTTTAGAATTTTCGGCCGAGTGCACTGGAGATGCGATACGGCATGTTGCCCTTCCGCTATTTGTATGCAGCCACGAAATGAGTGCGAATAATTCATGACAGAAATTTTGGTAAACGAAGTAATTCTCGTGGTGATTGTTACATTACGTTTAATACGAATGTAAAAGTTACGAGCTGATGAATAATATACAAAAAACAAACAAACTTCCATGTAGTTCTTACTAATACATATATGGATTTAACACCAAAAGTTTATAAATAATAATTCTTAGTTTTGAGTTAATAGGAAATGTAATCATATTTGGATTTTTATATTTTACAAATCTGTATTACTGCGCTTATATACTAATAGTACCCATATATATCATTCACGTCTACGTAATTCATAATACATTACAAGTTTCAACTTGTTTAAGATTATAATATTGCAACATATTACACGCGTGCACGTAACATTACTTGCAAATAGATCGATAAATGAATGACAGCGCGGCGTCCATATTTATTGTCAAACGTTCTAATCGCCAAGATATCCGGTTAGGCAGATGTTATTTTATTACTGGCCAATACAACCGTGCCTCCTATTCTAAGTAGACCAATTAAATTTTCATACCCGCCTACAAAGTTTCTCTAGGAATGCATTAAAAACTTTTATGGAAATAACATATCTTGTCAATTAATAATATGATAGCTCAGGTGTCGCTACGGGTAGATGACATTTTGAGGTAACCATCGGTTGTATGTCACTTCGTGTCAATTTATAGCCTTATGCCGCTTTAATCATTGCTGTAAGTACAAGTTATGCCATAGCTATTTACCTACGAGTATTCCATAAGCGCTGATAATTTTATCTAGTTTTAAATAAACCGCTTTAAATGAAGTCATTTAATATTTTAATACACAATGTTATAATTATTGAAATTTTTGCACTAATGACATTGAGTTTTCTTAAAATCAAACATACTAAATATTACTACTATTGATTGTATATTACACAACCAATTACTTTTGTTTAATGAATCTCACTTGTTATAAGACGGTATAAAGTCAAAGTGTCGTTTACCTAAAGCTTAACAAAGGAAAACTCATTAATCCCGGTTCTATAAAGTCCTATACATCTTCCCTAAGCGCAGGCCGGGATAATATTGTATTTTTTTCTAGTTTCCTCCGCACTTAGACAATAAATCAGTGGAAATGATTTCGTCTCTTCCGCTTTCTGTGTTTCGTTCTTTGTTTCTTGGAAACTTTCGCAATGGATTTTCCCGACTTGACTCATTCGTATAATGAGTTGTGAGCCGTACCCACAGTCCGATCTGTTACAAGACGTTGAAACGTCAACGCTAGTAAAACGTTGACGAACAGCGAAAATAGGCATACACAGGTCAAGGGTTCCTGTCTAATGGATACTTTCGTGTTCAAAGAACGTCAACACTTAATGTGCTGACGTACAAATCCATTTGTCACCGACATTGGATTAGTCATAGTGCCCTGGAGTCTGGTCAATATAAATGTCTGAGAGCGTTTCGCTGCCAAAATAGAAATGGCATAAAGAGGAATTTATAATAGACGATCACCGTAATTAATCATAAGATGTATTATATATTTAGTTCACGATAGGACAATATGGATAGTGCGTCAAAAGCTTTATTAGAGTTTCTTTTTATGTATGACTAAAATGTTCTTTATGGCAAAGAATTAAGGATGTTTCAGCTGTATTGCGTCCGTTTTGAGCACCTGAACGTGTTGGTTTTTATTGTTGACGAATGATTTGATACTTATGTACATATCTATTTCTTATACCGCCATTTGAAAGTCTGGGCCTTTATAATTAAGCCGAATAATTGCTTAATACAACAACTATAATGCTTATTTTAAGCGGTTAAGGTTTTTCCGCGTAAAGAGTGTGTGACTCTAAAACTAAAAAACTATTATCATCTTTCATGAGCGAAAATGAAATGAAGAGTTTGATATAATAATAGATAAGTAGCGAAAATATGATTATGAATATACGAGTACGTACGAGGACGAATTTTGCTTCGCTTCGGAATTTTCAGAACCCCTAAGTACTATTCCAATTTATTTACTTCAGGCTTGACTAAAATTACTCAATTTGTTAAATTGCAATGTATTTAATTACATGTAAAATATTGCAACACGTGATCGATCGCGATGTTTGATGTCATCAGTCATTACCCAAGTGTACTGCGTCACGTTTCGCCGACAGTCTAATTTTATGAATATTTAATAAAGAAAACTTTATATTAACAATTACGGTGTCACAACAGCAAGAACAAAGGCTTATCATTAACACGTTAATTGGTATTTTTATTTGTAATAAATTGCCCAAAAACTGCCGAAAATTATTCAGGTATTCATGCGAAAGCTTTTAATATAATGTTATTCTTCAAACGACATCGCATGACTCGAATTTGATAAGCGTAACGGTTCTGTTTTTAGTTTGAAAATTGCAATTTTATGATTAACATTTGCGTGCGGGTAATGAGCGCTTCGATAAAATCTTTATATCTCGTACTTTTCGCGCAGAACAATCGTAGGGTCAGACGCTTCAGGGCTTTGTAACGGTATGCGAGACAATGAGCTCGCCTTCGTAAAAAATATCTATATCAATAAAATCAAATGTACGACTCTTGATTCTCTTTGTGCTTGTACAGTTAGAAAAATCGTCACCATGAAAAAAATCCTTTTGATGGCGGATAGACTTTATTCCAGTAAAATTCTACACGACAGCTTCTATAGAATAATTTAAACCTATTAATACAAGCCTTCTATATATATGTCCGGCATAAAAGCAAATAGGAAATAAGTTGTTCAAATATTTTGTAGTTCAATGATAATTAAAACGTTCCATGCTTCCCGTTTCAGCTAACTTCTAAACGGCAAAAAGCTACGTTCCGTAAAGGCAATTAGTAGCAAGATAGTTGTGACTAGCAGCTGCGCCGGCGCAAAGGTGTTCGTTGTTAGACTAGGAAATGCTGACATTTATTGTTGAAGGAATGTTGTCTCAACCTGGACCTTTTCTAGTATTAAGAGTTTTTATCTTCTTCATCGCTTCCATTTCCAAGTTTTCATTGTTTAAGTGGAGATAGGATGTGTGAACGAAGCCATTATCTAAAGGCGAACTCAAAGGTGTTGTAAATTAGATTCTGTAAAGCGAGAACGCGAAAATTGTGCGAGCGTTTTCTTAGTCATAAAATAAGGCCGTGAACTTCACTATTGTAAGGCTTTTCAAAACTGCCGCCTAATTGCATTCGCTCTTAAATTTGAGTGGAAGTCATAAAATTTTCTAAGCAGGACACGCGTAAATCGCCCGACTTTAATTTGTGTTTTAAACGAGAGAGGAAGTTAATTTATTGGAGGAGCAAGCGAATTGGCTAACTATTAAATTTATAGCCGCGAAGACAGAGAGTTCGGCCATTTCGAAACTCGGGACGGAGAATAAAAACTGCTCCCCGAATAATAAAAGGTAGAATTACTGGGAAAGTTTCGCTTTTTCGGAATCTCTCGAATATCTACTTTCAACGCCGTGTAGTCTGATGAAATTCAGAGAATTCTCATATCTTCCGTCGAATATTCAGTCAGCTTTTCGCAATTCCCTAGCGTCTTGTTTACGCAATTCGCCAATTCGCGGAAAGAGAGATTAGTTGTCGTGTCTGATGTTATTGTGTAGACCTTACTACGTTTGAACTTGTTTTATACTACGTATACAGTTTGTTTCATTCTGAATCATAAAATAATAATTCCAAACCTGGCCTTATCTCAAATTAATAGGAGATTAAATTAAAATTTTACTGATTTTTTTTTTTTTTTATTACTCACCTGTTTTTCACTGGATATGTCGTCGAGCTCCATCGGTCCAGTAGCCATTGGCGGCGGACCGTGCATCGGAGACTTGAACCCCGCAGTAGACGACACTGCAGCCACTTGTCCACTACTCTCAGACCCTACTTCCATATTAGATCCATCCGATTCTGAACTGTTTGCACGCATTTTCCGTCGTTCCTTCTTCCTAAAGTCTGATCTCGTAGGAGAAGATGCGCTACCGAATCCATTGGTCTTTTTGTCATAGCCGTTGTCAATTAACATTGGATTTTGAAAATTGCTATGGTGCAATCCGTTTGGTGTGTATTTATCTTGAAGAGTTTTTACGTCAAACGGTTCATTTTTTAGAACGTGTACCACAGTTGGACTTTGAATGTTCTGTATTATGCTTCCATTTTGGTGAAGTAGCGTTCCGTTTTGGTGCAAAATACCATTCTGCGTTGGAAATGCGTTTATGGTAGCAATGTTCGGCTGGTATAGCTGTATATGACGGTCGTCGATGTAAGCCTGACCCGCGACTTGTGTTAGCTCTCTGGCTTGTAAGGGAGCAGGAACAAGGGGATAGCTTCGAGCATTTACAGCTGTTAGCGTATGGAATGTCGTAGCGTTCACTGGCGAGAGTGTGGTTAGAGTGGTAGATAGGGGTGTCACTTGCGCTAATGTTGTTAAATGGGCCGGAGACGACGGTGTGGTGAGTTGCGTGAGTTGGGTTAACTGACTAGGACTCGCGCTTGGCGTCGGGCTTGCTGTCACCGGCACCGGGGTAACACTCGGCAACCCTGTCTCCGGTATAACGGTCGTCTCCGGAAACGTTTGGAACTGACTCTGGAAAGACGGTAGCTTGTTAGCTATAGGCTGCAGCGTTACCGACTGATACTCGAGCGGGGATGCGAATCCGGCTCGTAGTATCGCATCCTTCGAGTTGACCGTGATAGGCATCGATTCCCACGGTCGATACTGCGCCTGGCTGGCTATAACAGAGACCGTGTCGCCGTGTCTCTCGTAGTACTCCCAGGCGGGGTCGATGAGCCGAGTGTCGGCTGTGAGTATTCGGTGTTCGTCGGCCATCTCGCCGAACGTCGAGAAAGGCGGTAGGTGCGCGTTGTCCGCGCTCGCCTCGCCTCTGAGCGTTTCGCTCATGGCGCATTGCCTCGACGCCACCTCATCGCTTCGCTTTACTTCTTTCTCTTCCTTAATACAAAAATAAGCTCTACTAAGTCTATTTACGTTGTACTGAACACTCGGAACTGCACTGGAACTTGATAATTTGTACTTTAAACCTGACTTCTTAAATTACGTCCGAAGTATACTGAATAGCACTTAAGTTACGATTATACGGCACACCGGTTGACACTACACTAATCACAATATTATCTTCGTTTTCTCGCTATGAAATAAATTATGTAAAAAATCCTTAATAACAGGCAGTTAACTTAGTCTTATCGCTACGGGCTTATAAAAATCTTTGGCTGACTTTATAGAAAATGCTCGAGGAATTGGTTCGTTACTAATTTGTTAACTATCAATAAAATATTTTGTGCACTCGTTTAACGAACTATTTATTTTGGAACGTTTAAATACTGGTCGTTGATAGATTCTTTCTTAAACTTCGCTCTTGAAGGCTTTTTTATTTGTAAATACCGATCACTTCAGACTTAAATTAATTTGTACTGTTTGGGAGTTTGCGTATACTATTTTGATTTTTTTGTTTATCGTTAAAAGGTTTAAAAAATAGTGCTTATATTAGATTTTCGAAACGAAAGATATGACTGGAGGCTTTGGTTTGAGGATTTCGTGGCTTTTGGTTGGTTTTGTTGATGCGGCGTGTGGCGGAGGCTGGCCGGTGTTATCCGTGCGGCCTACACCAATCTGCGAAAGAAACAAAAAAAAACTATGATACAATGAAAACAAGAACAAAGAAATACACATGTACGCAATTACCATAAGCATATTGATAATGAAAAATGTTATTAATCGACAAAAAATTGCAAGAGAACAATGCACGTTTGACCTCATATAACTTTTAGCAGTTGACATTGCATGCCACATTTATTTTTAAGCATGTAATGCCACCATTTTCACTGTACGCCCATTAGCTATTTCTGTTCCATAAACATTATCGTATACAAAAAACGCTAAAATATATTCCATAAATATGGCAATGTATACAGCCAAGACAGTTATGCAAATCGGGACTAACAGGGTGAACGGGAGTGTGCTGGAGAAGTGGAAAATAATGGCAACATTTCGACATGTTTACTGCGAACAAAATGGCGCATGCGCGGCCGCTGATTTGAATTAGGCGCGAATCGATGTCGCGGATTTTTGTATCTGCATTTATTCATATAATAAAACTGTAACTGGTCGCTATTTGTACATGGGAAATATATTTGAAGATTCATAAAGGCCCTTTATATACGCAAGAGAACACAAAACAATATTTTTAATTTTGTCTGTTATCCTGTTTTTCTATATGTCTGCACGCTAATCTCATAAACGATTATCCGATTTTAAAGCAGTTTTCATGATTACATTGTAATGGGCTTTACTTAACATATATTTTTTTTTCATTTAAATCAGTTAACAAGTAAAGAAGTCATGTCAATCATTCATTGACTGTTACGCAAAAGGAAGTTAATCGGGTCTACTAGTTATGTAATACAGTAATAAAATGTTATTTTTAATTGGAAAATTTTTGGAGTTATTTTATTACTTATATTTATTCATTAATAATAATAAACGTTTATATACTAATGTCTATTGTCGATAGATTGAGGGTACCCTCACATTAATATTTGCTATGTCGCGGATGACATGGACAACACGAGTAAAAAATCGAACCCGGGGCCCCTTACTTCGTTAGCAAGGTCACTGTCAAGTCAGTTGGTGGATCGACAATTATAAATGGAACATATATTCGTAACTTAATTGTAACTTCTTAATTCTTATTCCACTCTTAAAATAGTTGATAAAAAAATACTTGATCATTGAAAATCAATCGAATCGTTAATATTAATTCCATTTCTGTTTTCAATAAACTAAAGTATTATGTATTATATTTTGAATGAGATGTATAATACAGAATGTCGCGACTAACTAAAAACATCAAAAGTAGAACATTCTAGAAATATTTTTACGTAAAGAAGTAATATAAAGTATTCCATAAATTACGTCGTCATGAGAGCATTAGATAAAGAAGTTCGCGGGGCGATAACCGCGTTGTCGTGTGCCGGTAACATTTCACGGCTGTGACGTCACGGCCGGCCTGACCCCGATACCATGTGACCCCACCTCCAGGTGTTGGACTTAAATATACCAATTAATCTACTCCACTGTTCCTCCTTCCTTGTCCTGGATTTTAATTGTTTTTAAACGAAAGTTAAGTGAGTTAGTGCTAGATTTTAGCACTTGTGCAAATGTGCCGTTATGTGCAAGTTAGTTACATAATTTATAACTTGGGAACGGATTGACAATTTTTTTATGATCTTAAAAAATATTAGCGTTATGCACTTCTCCGATATATCAATACTATAAAGCTGAAAAGTATGTTTGCTTGCTTGTTTGATTGATTGATTGATTGATTGTTTGAACGCGCTTATCTCAGGAACTACTGGACGGATTAGAAAAAATCTTTTAATGTAAGATAATCCATTTATGGAGGAAGGCTATAGGCTTTAAAACATCATGCTGAGACGAATAGGAGAGGAGCAGCAATAAAAAATATTGCGAAAACGGCAAAATTTAGAGCTGTCCTTGCGTGCGCTGAGTAAACGGTGAAATTTATTTAAAAAATCATGTATTACAATATTGTTCCCCTCTAAAAGTTCTAAATAAACATGTCTAGCTTTTAAGGCTTTTAAGGTTAACCCAGTATAACCATTTTTGTGTTTAATGGCAAAACAATGTTTGCTGGGGTCAGCTAGTAAACTATAAGTGTGCCGCTCACGGGTCTACTTGTGACTGACGGGCGCACATAATATCAGAGGCCGCGGGTAGTCCGCGCCATACTCTGAG
>DWJN01007291.1:0-10088 GCA_018248895.1 Carystus phorcus | reverse complement strand
TTTTGAGCAATTGTCCGTTTTTTTGAGTGAAGCATAGCTGAGAATACGTACCTGCCTGTGTAAAATTTTCGACTGCATTTTCTGTATAACCGTTACTATGGTTATAGTCGTCTATAGAACATAGGCGACATGGGAAAGTATAATCTTTGAAAGCTGTCTAGTATTTCAAAATGCACAGTAGGTAGGTACCTACTCAGGGACGTGCGAAAAACGTTACTGTTTTACACGATTTTACCCCCTATATTTGCCGTGTTATTTTCATACCTTATTTCTATTCGTCGGATCAAATTACTTAGCGTAAGCGTATGTCATTCCCATACATTGAGTATTCTATTCTACTAACGTCTGTGCCACTTGTCTAAGCCCTCAGGTCTAATATCGTTTTATAAGTAAACCACAAAGTAGAAACTTATCAACGTATACTATTCCATTGTTGGTGAGCGTAAAAGAGGTCAGTGGGTATGAGGTACTGACGCATGGTGCACGATGTGCGCGCACGGCAGCGAGGCGAGCGGCTCGGGCGTGTCGGCGAGCGGCTCGCGGCACCGCGCGCACGCGGGCGCGGCCCACGCCGCCGCCGCGCGCTTCTGCCGCGCCGCGGCGTTGTTGTCGCCCAACGCGCTGTAGATCTCCGCCAGACGGAGCCGCACGCGACCTACTAGCATCTGAAAGGTATCAAATGAGTTTCTTGAAGTCTCGCAGCTTGTCAATTGACGACCCACATGGCGCAATTGGTCATCATTCCAGTATGCCTTTCGAAGAGTCCTTAATACAATTCCTAGCGATTTTTTTTTAATTGAATGACGAGTTTAAATTTAAATTCTCGGTCGGGGATGGTTTCTGTCTGTGAGTCCATGGCACCCACGACACAGTTTATCTTAGTAGGAGAGCTGGGAGTGTGTAACGTTGTTATTATAATTTACATTAGGTACCTAATGCCTAGGTAATCGAAAGATTAAGTTTTGAGTCGATGTGATATGGAATAAAACAATCCCGCCTAAATAAAATGGCAATTGGATCGGCATAACGAAACAATGAATAAATACAAGTGATTAATGTAGAGTATTTCTTTTACAATTTTATTATCAGTATTGAAGACCTCTATCTAAAATATCTGATCTAATTTCTGTGAGGAAAGTGTTTCCTCTGCAAGTGTCTGTCCTATAGTTTACTTTCACGGATCAGATTTAAATTTATCTTCACTGTTACACAGTGTAGGTTAATCTGTAGGTACCTATAGATAGAGTCTCAGATTTAGCCTTACCTTGGAACCCACGGAAGTGGCGACCTCAAGCAGCCTGGTGTTGAACTCCAAAGGACGACAGTTGCAGATCCTTCCCTGTAATCTAAGTACCTCCAGGCATCTTGCAGCGCCATCCATGGCCTCCATTTGCGCCAATCTGTCACCAAGCGCCTGGCCAGCACCCATCGCTATTTCGTAATTCCTGAAAAATACGTACGTATCCATCTATCATTTTCAGCGTAGTTTACGAGCTTAGCATCATCTCAGCTCTGGTAAATGTCAGCAAATGTTAAAAGATACCTTATGATTGCGAATTAATTTTATTTTGTTTCTTTTTCTTCCATTTCATCTTTTTAAAACCAATTGAAAAGAACCGTAATGTCTAGCGCAAGTCAATCTTGATAGTCTCTGGGACTTATTCAGTTCTCATAACAAATTCAATGGTTTTCTTTCCAATGTCTCGAATATGGGGCGGTTTGTTTTATTAGTCCTGTTGTAATATTTATTAACTGTTGTAATAGGTAAATAGTAATACTAAACGTAAAAAGTAAATGCTTAGGTTTACATAAGTGTTATGTTCACATATTTCGTGCTAAATTCACCTCAGAGCCCTGTTAATGTCGTTCTTCCTGCGGTACACGTCGCCAGCTATCCGCACCGCTCGCGCGTAGCAGCCCTGATCCCCTGCTACTCCAGCCAGTCGTAAAGCTTCCTGCAATTTGGGAGATTGTGTTTTCCACGCATTTTTATTAAGTAACTTTCCCTGTTTGTTATACGCTATGACCTATGTTAACAAGTTTACTATCCCGTCACTAGCACTCACAATTCAAAATTCATAACACACCTTCTTTAAAGCCACTCTCCTAATCTTGTTTGATAGTAAGCCTTTACCTGCTTAAATGGCATTAGCATGAAATGAAATTACAATTTTTCAAATGATATTACTTTGGAAACCGCCTTTCGTGCATATCTTTTTAGTCCAATGGTTAGCTGGTAGGGAATGCTTTGAGCATCAACAGTAAACAGGAGACATAGTCAAGAAGCAGTTTGGTTCGTTTCGTTCATGCTCAACAACACATACGTGATGCCTTTATTAAACGCGTAAAACTTAAAATTAACCAGTAAGTACCTAAGCGGTTTCCAATAACTTACATTACAATAATCGTGTGCATCCCCTAATTCCCCCCTCGCGCGTAATGCAGCGGCCATTTGCAATAACGCAGTGCGATGATGTCGTGTGTTGAGGTCAGTTGAGCGTGGACCGCGGCCGAGGTCACACGCACGCGCTGCACAAGCTACTGCACGTTCTGTGTCGCGGAGACGACGCCATAATTCCGAGAGACCGACATATACCTGATGATAATAAGGAATTTATGTCAATGACCAGTGGTTTCTTATGGATTGGATGACTGCAATAGATTTAAAGGCAACAAATTTTACGTCAGAGAACGTTTTGTTAACATATAAAGAGATAGATAAATCATATATATTTCAAATAGCCATGCCCTTACTGTCTTAGGCGTATTTGAATGCGTTTGTAGCAATGTGCAGATTGTTAATATCAGTTAAACGTGGGTGCTGGGATTACTTCATAAACGCCAACGGGCAAACGTTGGTTACACGTCGAGCTGATTAGAATAATAGTAAACAAACGTAAATTGTAATGACTGATTTTAGTTCACTTTAGGAAATAATAACGGTATCTAAGATGTGAAAAGCACAACTGATGGAAGACTGAGTTTTGATTGTCCCTGATAGCCTGGCTGTGCGTTGTGAAATATCAGTGTTAATACTAAATATCAGAATCACATCAACCTCAAAACACTGCTTACTTGTGGAAGTAGCACAAACTTGTTTAATAGATAAATTAAATAAATGATGAATACAGAGATTGACGTACCTGAAGTAACAGCGTGTTGTCATTTTGCGATTGTGCCACGGCTAGGGCCTTTTGGAAGCCGTCCATGGCTTTAGAAAAAGCTCCAAGTTCTAAGCTGACAGATGCTACGGTGAGATGTACGCATCCAGCTGTTGAGCCTCCGCCACAGTCATTGTAGAGAGCATGACGAGCGTAAGATAAGGCTCTGGAAAGTATTAAAATTTATTGCTTATTCTCAGCCCAGCTACAGACATGTCAAGGTAAATTATGCAATTTACAAATACAAGGTTGGGTTAATTCATTTTAAATGTTTGAAATCCGAGGAAATGCAATAAATATCAAGATATAAGGGAATATGGGTTTTATAAGGAAAAAATCGAAGTAAAATCTTTAACTATTACACTAGGAAAGCATCAATGCTTGGTTAGAATATGCGAAGGTTTCGTTACGTGACTCGACATGACACTAAGTCTGTTTGACTGCAAAACCTCAAAGTACCGAACTGACGCTTTAATCATTTTCCTGCTAAAATGAACTATAGACGGAGTTACAGCCACAAATATAGTCTATTGCATTTTGGTTGTGAGCAGATAGCAAACAGACTTCTATGATGATCCGTTGAGTAATCTGTTATTCTGTGCAAAATAGTATGTTTTATTTATATTTTTCAAGATTAAACTGTTTAAATATCATACCTATCAAGTCCACCCAGGGTCTGGTAAGCGCGCGCTAAGTTTAAATACGCTTCAGCCCGCATCGGTGCTGAATCTAATTCTTCTGATATCCCGAGCTGACGATTTGCGAATTCTAGAGATTCCCTGGAATTTAAGAAGTATTTCTTAAGATAGTTATAATTAATATGTAAAATTAATGTGTGGAATATTTTACAAGCATTGCAACAAATAATGTTATATCGACTTTTATCTATTTACAGTTGGAGAAAGTCTCCATCGAAGACTTGTCACAATTGGTGTAATAATAATCTGATCAAGACATCACCTGTCTACGTTAACGGTCTTTAGGCAGAAAAGCGTCCCAAACTAAATTTTTACTCGACCAATTATTGGCGATCGTATGATCGATATGATGAGCCCAATGCTATTTGAACTTTTAATCTTTGCGCCGTGTTGGCCCTTATCTGGTCATATTACGTTTCTGATTATTCCACAGGAACCTGAAGTATAATCCATTCTTTAGTATGAGAATTACCTTGATCTCGCCTGGCTTAAAGTCCCCGCAGGAACCGGTAGAACATAGTAATAAGGACATTGTACAGTACAGACAACGAGAATTTTAGACCCAGTAAAATGAAACATTCTTATCGATCTTTAAGTTTAGGTTAACTTCGTTTTATTGTGGATTTATTGTAATGAACATACCTGTACTTCCCAAAGTCCATGTAAGCCTGATAGAGGTGGCCAAGGAGAGCGAATTTGTCGCTCCGGTGGCGCACTCCGCGTAGCGCGGAGAGCCATATCTTCACAGCCAGACGCTGCTCGTTCTGTCCGTACAGCCGGACACCACGCTCGATCTAAACGGGAATATTGAAGAGACAGGTTTGGGATTGACATAATAATATTACAATTTATATTGGACCTTATCCAAATAAAACTTAATGCTTTTAGATGTAAGAACTCCTTCCACTTGAGACAGTAGTGCAGTTTTATTTCGATGGTTATTGAGCACGATGATAGGGATTTTTACCTACCTCAAGTTATTATTAAAAATAATTCTTAAATAATATGTATTTAATTGATTTTGGTAGCAATTACAAAAATACAATTCTCTGCTTCCGTTTAAGTCAGCAACCGATTGGCAGCATCTTTGCTATTACAAAAACCATGGCTGGCAACCGCTTGGCATCAGAGATCTGGCCGTTCTTTTGACAAGTACTTATAGAAATAAAATACAGAAGGAGTTCATGTGGAGTTAATCAGAGCTCCACATTTCCATACCTTCCGCCTCGCCAAATATTGATCCAGGCGTGACCTGCAAACCCGGAAGCATTCGAGCACTCCAGGCGGCGGGCGATGCGCCGGGCCGAAACGAGAGCCCCATCGCAGGGCTCCGTTACGGGCTTCGGTTGGAAACTCTTCAGCGAAGGGGAAGAGTTCTATAAAGTGCATAAAAATTATTAGTACATATGATGATATTCAAGTTTATCAAAGGTCGCTTCTGTATGCTGCAATACATCATATAATTAAATAAGAAGCCTCTACTTTATTATCGTTGTCATAAAATTATTAACCGCTCTACCTTAAGATGTCGTTTTTATTTCGTCAAGCGCAATAACGGATATTAGTTCGTCTGCTTCTTTTAGGTCTTGGATATGTAATTGTTAGCATAATTACTGACCAGAATTTGTTTTGTATTCCCATTCAACAAACCTGGTGGATCATCGAGGTGGTGACGCGACGGGTCAGGGGAACTGAGCAGCCGCGTCGCTGAGAGCTGATGCGCCGGCACCCCGCTGAAACATTAAGGTTAACATTGAAGATGTAGAAGAAATAAATAGACAAGTTTGCAGTCTACCTAATGATAGCTCAATTATCAGAAACTGTGGGCGCCAAGGCATTGAAAGTAAGTAAGTTATGTGGGTAAACTACCTGGCTAAGTATATTATAATATTAAGATTATTTGTCTTCTTAAACAAAATGAAGGTAACTAACTGTAAGGTACCTTTTAGGAGTATGCTCGTCCCCATCTTGAACAGATGTTGTTTTAGCGCCAAGTTCAACTTTCCGGCGGCCGCGTATCTTTGTACTTGTGCAGTAATGCAGTATGTATGATAACTTTTTTACTGACCTTCTCCTACCATAGTTCTAAAATCGATATAAAATTACCCGAGGTAGTCGCGCGACTCGAGTGAGTCCCATGACATGTTCCGCGGGTGTAGACGGCAGCGTCACCTGGCGGTTGGGTGCATCGCGTCGTCCCGCTCGCACACTGCGGCGGCCGGACTGCTGAAAGAGATGGAGAAATTGTTAGATTACATCCACAGTATTCTGTATCGCTGGTTATAAGAACACAACCAACCACAACAACAGTGCTTAATCAAGTTCACTTTAAAGTAACTCTAGACCCATTTTAAAGTCAACCTTTCTGACTTTTACTTCAATGCTTGTTTGTACTCCACTTGGGGGTGCGAAACTGTCATGGTCCATGTGTTGAAAATCCACCTTGAGATTTCGCTATCTAAGCATATTTTGGACCATTATATTGGTGTTAGTGCGTAACACATACCAGTTTTTAAAGCAATGTTCTACTCTACCTCATTACTATAATACACAATGAAGAACATTATGTTCTGGGTCCGATAAGATTACGTTAATTCATTTTATCAAAAATATACGCCAATAATTTTAAAGCTCAAGTAGTTAGGAACTACTTAACGGACCCATTTTATGTGTTAAACTTACAACAAATAAGGATTATCATTAATAATGGTTTCTAATATCTTAAGTTTCTTGATAATTTCATTTAATTATTTTACATTATGAGGTGCCAACTATAGTGAAAAGGTTTAATTATTAATATATTGATCATATTGTGTTCCCTGTTCCTTCGTAACTATTTTCGTAATCACTTTGTAATAATTAAACTTTGGAAAGTTCATTATAATAATATGTTGGAGACGTTAATAATAAACATGGTCTGGCATTAAATCCGTATTAAGCCTTCCATACATATCTTACCTGCCTAGTCTGGGCAGCTTAAACACTGAGTTTCACTGTGATTATTTCAAAACTATTGGCTTTGTCCATAATTTCAGGGATATTATCTGAAACAAAGAGAAAATAATTACCTGGGTGTCTCTTATTAGAGATCAAATCTCCACAGTTCTAGAGAATTTTTATCCACGTAAACTCTATCAAAAAAAAAAAAAAAAAAAAGGTCTGGTGCCAGTTTACTATGTCACAAATTGAGACCAAATCAAGGAGCGTTAAAACCAGATTAAAAGTTACAGCTGGCATCAAGAGCTATATAGCTATACTAGTTCCAAACAATCGTTTTCCGAACCCTCAGGCGTGATCGACTAGCCTGAAAGGACACTCTTTGATAAGGCCCTAACAATTGATATAGGAAATGCACAGGCCCCTTGTAAGCAGGTAATTATGCAAGAAAAATCTAGGAGACTGGAAACGTCACCTCAACTGACTGATATAGGAGTTAAGTAAGAAGAACATATGTATATTGCTATTGTCCTTAAAATTACAATATTAATAATTTTCTCGGATCGTAAAAATCGTCTATATGGATATGTTTTTTTATTCTTTGTAATCAAATAAGTTAAAGAGACAGAAAAATAAAAAGAAGTACAAAACAACCGGCGGTGTTATCGCTGTACAACAACTTCCAGACAAAACATCAAAAGAATAAGAGAAAGATAATTAAATTAGAAAGACGGAATCGTACATAACATCGACAAAGGAAATAAAAGAGGGGACATAAAATATTCCTAAACGTATTGGTATTAAGGAAATTTTTTGCCTCTTAATGTTTCAAAACGTTATATTATTTATGAATTATCATAAGAGTTTTCGTTAGGGCTGATTGCAAGCGTCTCTTCGAATGTTGATCTACGGCATTTTTTTATCTATTCTCGACATATCTCCAGGTTTTTAAATTAGCATAGCTGCTTCAATGAAGACAAAATGTAGTGGTAACATTTCCACTATGGAACATTTCAGACTACACAGAAACCAAAACAGTTATTCATGCATCACTGTAATGTACCTGCACTATTTTAACCAGAGCATTCCTCGGAAAAACACTGTTCCTTTATGTAAAATGTGTCAATTGTACATTTACACGTGTCGCTGGTATTTTTCATACGTAATGTCGCGGGCGAATCCTCGTAAAAAGAATGCCTAGATGTGAAATTACTGACGTCTGGAAATGCGTTAAGGTTGCCAGTGCTTGCCAATGATTATCGAAGAGTTTCGTATCTGACTTATTGGGGTGGGAAGGATTCAAAATAATTGATTGAGTGTTTTTAATACTAGCAAATGCTGATGAATCACCTGATGGCATTTAAACATCTTCTCCACCCATGAACAATGTTAGCACCGGGCCCTAAACATAAGATAACATTCAAAATAATTGATTTACTTACATTAAGGTAGAGGCAAAAAGGTAAAAGAAACTTTAATTACTTTCACGTTTTAAAGAACGCGGCACGGAATAAGTGATTATGACTATTGAGACTTACAGGAAGCCTTCGAACATATCAAAGTACGTTTTGAATTATCCAGTCTCCTAGTTAAGCTGTAGATCAATTTAGTGACCAACACTTGCAATAAATCATAAAAGTAGTTTACAATTCGTCTAGTGTAAAAGAAACTATTAAGTATAATTGCCCACTACCAATTTCGAAATTGGAACGTAGGTAGGAAATTCTACGTTTCTATTCTATTTACAAACGCAAATAGATTTTAAAACAAATTCCGTTAACGTCCCACACGTTTACGCCTTTTCGTAACCCTAGATATAACCGTCGACAAAAATGAAAAAGTGTGCTCGTTGTGACACACTGCGCTGCGGCGGGCGGGAGAAATGGAGAAAACGAGGAAAGAGCTTCTAAAGCGGTTACCTACACACTTATGGCTCGGCGAAATGCTTTAAACTACAATATAAATACGTAAAGTGCCACGCTGCGGATTTAGTGGGTACCTCGGTAGTTATTTATTTAATCCAGTGTCAGAAATACATATAAAGCAATACGTATTTTACACAAAGATTCTGTTTATTTCTGTGAGTAGATGATGTGATGTTTTTTTCTATTTTAAAATTTAATCATTTAATTTAAATGATATAATTGAAATCTATGATAATAAACAATTAGTTTTAGCATCTATTTTGAATATTACCAATATTTATACAAAAAATATGTTTGAATTTTTAACGTTAAATCAGTATTGCAAATGTTTCCTGTAACAAAAATAAATACCTACATCAAAATGACATAATTATAAATCTGTTCAATGTTATATATGTTATATATAGTATATAAAATACTTAGTAAACTGGCGTGCAGTACCTAAAGTAATTCTTTGCAGTCATTAAATCGAAAATGTACTACAAATATACATTTATTCTAAGTATATTATGGTCTTCTGTGTAGTCCCAAGACGCAACACGCGCAAAAGATTTTGAATCATGTATCTAGTAATTCGTGTGACAGTGTCATCAGTCTGAAAGCATGGATCTCAGCTTATTGAATGCGCTCTCTCGAGAATTTCCTCACTCCCTCAAATAATTGACTAATGAAACCCGTAGAGAAACAAAGATGATCAAAATAACTCGCAAATTTCCTAGCTGATATTAAACGAGCTAGATTAAAACGCTTATAGTTGACCTGTGTTAAAAACATAGACGTAGGTTTCCTCGCCACTATCAGGTAGAGTTGATGTCAAGTATTAACTTAATTATAAAAAAAATACAGACGAATTGAGACCCTCCTCCTTTTTTGGAAGTTGGTTTAAAACTTTGAAGTAAAGTTGCCCAACTATCGATAGTTTATGTATTGGTAGTTGACCTCGATAACGAGTCATACCATCGATAGTTAGGCAACACTGCTTCAAAGTTTCAGTTCTGTTTTTTCTTAGGTACGTAATAGTTCATTACGACAAGAGGTTCCTTAATTATGTACATGTCACACAATACAATGTACGAAATTATGAACCTAAATAAAAAAGTGAGGTGAAATGCTGTGTCATAGACAGAAGATTTTAAATATTGTAGAAAAAAGAATATTAAATGCAGCTAGATTATTACTAAATTTTATAAAGGATAACAAATTATGAAATGCTAAGGGATAAAACTTCAATACTAATGTTAAATACTTAAAGATGGACAAATAAGAATTGTAGCTAGGTGTAATGCCTTCAACATGCCTTCAACCCATTAATGGCCCACTACTGAGCACGGGTCTCTCCTCAACACTGAGGAGGTCTAGAGCATACT
>DWJN01007290.1:0-10088 GCA_018248895.1 Carystus phorcus | reverse complement strand
GTACGTTCGAGGCCTCTTCAGATGATGAGAAAAGATCCGTGCCTTGTAATTAGTAAGCTATTAATGGGGTGACGTCGTTCATATTCACAAAATATATTTTACTTAAATCCCAGGCAAATTTGTCCAGTTAACAAGTTGTATATTTAAAGCTAAAACGATATTTTTTTGGGAATATTGTGTATTCGAAATTTGTTCCACATATACATATTTCAAGGTCGACTAATTGTTTTAAAAAAACCCTAATGCAATTATTAGAATTAACATTAATAAGGATTGCGGTATGATATGGAATACGTCATAATTTAGGGAGGGGGAGAGAGGGCGGGAGGGAGAGTTTGGTGTACGTAGAAGGGAGGCTGGAGGGCGAGGGATGTCTGCGTGCGACGGAACCTTCGCTCTGATGACCCACATTTGTGCGCCTACCGACGGCGTCTCTTATATCCACAGATGTAACGCAATCGTGACTGACAACTAACACTCCTACAATCAATGCAATAAAGTTTAATTTAAAATTTTTGAAGGTTTTTAGGTAATTAATTTTCGAAAAACGTCTAACGGTTGTTGGTGGTAACGAGATGGTTTGTGTTTGGTAGTCAGCTAACGCAATTTGAAATGAGGATTACTAAATAATTATCAGAAGCAAATTATGACTACTATTCAACTGTTTTATCAACAACGTGATATACTCGTATATGTAATGACGTACAATCTTATTATTATCTTATTATTTAGCTAATTGCTCTCATCACAGACAAAACAACGATCACGATATCTATGTATACACTGACTGATGGACTGAACAACTTGTTTAATAACATTGATACGTGGAAAATAAGATACTTTTGTTGCTACTCTATAGAAAAAGTAATTATGTCATTGTGATAAGAAGCTATTAATTTTTAACTACACTGATACTGTATAATTACCCAAACAATATTATCTATATTACCATTGACCTTCTGTTAGTTATGTCTACAGCGCTTCATGCTTAAGTGGTTCGTAAGTTTTGAGATTAGGTAAAAATAAATGAGTACATTTGCAGATAAGGCTATTATATATTATTATTATATTTGCTCACCATCCAAGGCTACATCTCTGCTTACCATCAGACAGGATAGTAGTCAAGCATTAACTTATATAGAGTAAAAAAAAAAAAAGATACGAACATTTATACTCAAATATAAGATATATAATTGTAATCTTTTAAAGTCAACGTGTATGTAGATAAAATCAGAATACATAGTTTGTTGTAGTGCAATATGGAAGTAAGTATCGAGGAATCAGTATACTGACCGGCGAATGCGGGCGGATCGGCCGCGGGCGGCAGCGGCGGCGGCGTCGGCGATGACTCGGTGGTGTTTGAGGGCGCGCTTGCGCAGGAGGGCGCCGACGGCGCATCTTCCGCGGCGCGGGCGGACGGGCCGGGGGGAGGTGCGCAGAGCACGACCAGCCGCAGCAGCGCCACGCACCACCACCAGAGCACGGCGGCCAGCGCGCGGGCAGCGCGCCCGACGCGGCCCGGGGCCTCCTCGCGACCGAAATACGCGCACCGTGAAGCTGTGCGAGCTCGCTCCCTCGCTACGTCGAACCGGGCGTGCGTGCAGGCACAGGCGGCGGCTGGGGCGCGACGCGGGTGCGCGCGCGCGGCCACACGGCGACTGCGGCGCCGCTTCCGACGGCGCACGACCGCGCCCGAACACTATTTCGGGAGCGACGCTCCGCACCGCCGCCGCCCGCCCGCCGCGCGCTGCCAATTTTACGCGAAATTGCGGGCGGGCGGTGATGCGATATGTACCGCGGCCACCTGCATTGGCCGGCTCGTTGCGGCCGTCGATGCGCTCCTGTGCGAGAATCCTTTTTTCATTGAGAGGGCCCGTGTCCAGGCTCCATGGGTCCCGCGCGGCGCCGTCTCGTGGAGCGACACGTGCGTCGCTCCTCCACTTAAAATAGTCGGTGGCGAACGTGTTGCGGCCCGTGTCAATAGATACAATGTCGCAGCAATTGGCAAGGAAACAGAGACTCGCACTATCTCACTGTCTCGCGCACTGTGTTGTGAATTCTTATGCACGGTTTATATTTAGACGCGAAATTATTTCTGATATAGATAGGTGTTTGACATTACGTTGAACTCTCATACGTCGGGAAGCTCCACCTGTATAAATATTCTCGCCAGCCGAAGTACCGTTATCGATTATATTGCTGAGCCAAAACAGGCTTTTTGTTGCCTTTATTTAAATATTGTAATTCGTGATTGGACCGGAAATATTAAGCCACGTAACTACACACATAAAATATACGTCTTTATACTAAATTATTATTTATTTTCTATATTAGTGCATAGACACAGCTATATTTTTTGTAGTTATATTTCTTTTGGCTCGTATGAAAATCAAAGAAGGTAAAAAATTTCCGAAGGAAAACAACATGCCGGTGTAACACAAGATGAAGTTGGAGTCCAATGAGAATTACTTGTAATGGTTGACATGATATATACACCGTGTTATGTTGGTATTCGTGGACTATTTAAAAACAGTACCAGATACAAAAATTTGGTTTTTTGAGTTACATACATATATATTTATTTTACTGTGTTATGAAATTTCTATTTTAATGGTGAGGTATACCAGTATAATGTAACTTAGGAAATCTGACTTTATTGTAACTATGTGAAGTCAATATTTGAGTACCTTCCCGGGTTACACAATCTCAAAGAAAATACACAGAAACAGTCAACACAGATCAAATTGTTTGTCAGCATTTGTCACCTGTTTATTGTATTCAGGAAATGATGTTTGATAAATGTCACGGAGAAATAATAATACTGCAAATAATAAAGTCTTACTCGGTTTCCATCGCCTCTTACTCTCTGGTTCGTCAGCTTGAGATTGGGGTCTGTATTTTAAGCCTGTCTATACGGCGGCCACAATAATTGATTCTTAATCCTATCCGGGTTTAATCAATATACGACACACATGATCAGACTAATTTTTGCCTGACCTTAGAGTGGTTTTACGTAACGAAATTTCATAAATTAACTGAACTATACCAGGTTAGACATTAGCCGTTGAGGAGTTTCCTTTATAGGAAAACATCTTCGCTGTAGAAACAACGTAGCATGAAAATTATGTTTAACTGATATGGAATGTACGAGTGTACCATTTGACACCCTTTTACTTATCCGTCCGCAATTAACCTACGGGCAGCGTATATTTTTTCGAGATAAAAAGTTACCTATATGCTATTCCGGACTATATACATAATTATGTATTGAACTTATTGTGCCCACTATGAGGTTCAAATGTCTCTTCAATGAGGAGGCCTAGAGTAGACTCCACCATGCTGCTCCAGTGCGAGTTGGTGGAATAAACGCGTGAATACAGGAACTCTTCCTAAACGGATGGAATGATTTTGATGGAATGTGTTGAGTGTGTTTATGTGAATTCAATAATGGTTTAGAATGAGAATTCAGTCCGATACTATACGTTTTTTATGTTGTAGGATCTGCTGAATTCTCTAGTATCTTAAACGCGACCACTCGAAAAAGAAACAAAAGGGAGAAAAGTATGTATGTACCGGATTCGGTTCATTCATTTGATGTTTTTTAAAAGAGTTCTAGGGATTGCCGCCTAACAGTTCGAAAAGGGTTGGGTTCGATTTCTAGTATCTAACGCAGAAACTTTAATAATGGGTTTGATGATCTCGGTTTCGATATATCCTTGTCTTTGTGTGTTGTCAATGGCACCCACGACATAGGGAATCCTAGTGGAGCTATGACTGTGTAACGTTATTTATTTATAAAGTTATTTTAAGATTTTTGTAACATTGATAATTTCATCCACATAATTTGAAATAATGTACCTAGTCGTACTTAATATTGTAATGGCTTTATATGACTTTTATTGTCTAATAACAGTAAATTGTATTATTAATTGGGTATAAAAAAGTCGTAATAAGTTGTACAGAATAATAAAAGTTATAAAGGACATAAGGTTATCAACTTTAGTTCGTATGGTTACAAAAGGGTGTTTTAAGTTTGTTCTAGTAAACTGTTAACTAGAATTTATTTATGTTCTAAAGCAGATTCGTAATTTTACATTCTATAATTAAAAAATAGTAGTGAGAGCCTAGTGTAGTTGGTGTGTATCTGGGTTCTAACTTTGTACACGCACCAAAATATCTTTCAAAATAATAATCTTATATGTGAAATCTTTAATCCGTAATTGGTGTGTGACTGTTGGGTTTATAGACCGTGTGACCGTGTGACTGGGTTTATAGTATTAACTACTATTATAGAGAGGAAGGTTTTTCTCACGTAATTCATTCATCAACGTCGAACCAAAAATTGTTGCAAGAACTATGAAATTTGGTTAGAACGGAGATGTTAATAAATTATTTTACAAAGTTCAATTTCTAATGATCTCAAACTCGACACGCGTAACCGCAAGGTTGGTAGGAGAATGAAGGTGGTGGGCTATGGATTAATTTATGAGAGTCAATTTTATTGGCAGCCATTTTATAAATTTTTGCAACAGATTTAATATATTATGTGAGACTGTGAATTCAAAATAAGCTATACAATTCTTTGTTACATTGATTTTATTCCTCTTCAAAACGCAATAATGGGAGCCTATTACACTATGAATCTGTTGGACGTCCGTCTCTCTGAAGCCTCTAGAATTTATTGTCAAAGGTAAACATTAGATTTTTTACAAGACCGAAAAATGAAAAAGCTGCGAATTACAGTCCTTTTTTAATTTTATTTGAAACAGGATGTTCATTATTATATCGCCCAAAGGTTGGCTGGTAGAGAATGCTCCTAGCATTAAGCCCGCCTTCTGTACCACTTTAACTGGTATAATAAAGTATAAATAAAATAAATAAATATGAAATACATAGTTTGCCGGAGTCGTTATTCCCCTTTGGGTTACAATGTGGGTGTTTTGTAGACAATTACTGGACAGGCATCTTTTAAGTTAGTGCACTGTTTAACACTACATCGCTACTTATTATCAAGTGAGAGGGGTTGTACCCCATAAGAATGAATTTATAAGCAAAAGCCAGGATATATACTATAAGCTTAGTTGAATGATTCGTTTTAAAAGTGAACGAGTAATACGGCTTTGAGATAGAACTTTGAAAACTGGAAAATCCCTTATTAACTGTTACTCTGGATATACGCATTAAGTATGTAGAGGTAGAAGCTGTGGTTGAGGCCAGGCAGCGCGGCTGCGCTAGGCGGGCCGGGCGGGGCGGTCAGTGCACTGAGGTTGCGATGCACCAGAGCATGCACCCCCCACCCTCTGCTCCACCACTCCCCCTAGCCCAACTGCAGCTTGTAAGTTATAAAATGTAGCGAGACAGCATTTCAACATATCCAATGCTGTACCTAATATTGACGTTTTAATTTATGCCTTTATTACAAAAAGATATTTCTAAATAATGCTTGTGGAAAAATTATTTTAAGGTCGCGCTAGGAAATAATGTATTTTTAGTACATATAGCTTTAAATTAAAAGTGAAGAGTCGAGCAAACAAGTTACCTTGTACGTAGTGGTAAGTAACCAACGACTTTAGAGGTTAGTAACTTTCCGAGTCACCCGAATCGTTAAATGGCTACTTACTACTGCGAACAAAGCATGTTAACACTTGTTTACTTTGGACTTTTAAAAGAATGGAAACCAGCTCGGAATTAAGCAGGCGATTCGATATGTAGTAGTACCGTTAGTATGGTGTACAGCAGATCTTTATAAAGGATGAGTTGTTGCTATATGACATAGAAAGAATACTTGTAATACCAATTTTTAAGTGCATATGTATATACCTAGATAATTATTTCTATATTTGTAAATTGGTTTAAGCAATGCGGTTCATTTAGGTAAGTTCTACAAAATATTGATACAAAATGAGAACATTGGAATTGTAGTGTATAATGAAATAAGGTGTGGTTCTTATTTAAGATAAAGTACTGGACTACTAAGTTCTGGGTATAAACCATTTCCAATCAAAGCTAAAATAAAGATTCTGAACTAAGTACTTAAATAGTCATTGTCAAAGAAATTAATTCTTGTGACATTTGAATTAAAAAAATATGGCGCGCAGAACACGGTTATGTCTTTCACATGCAAATCCTGTTTGTTGTTATATTTTGGTTTGTTCGTAGACTAACTATATCAATGTAGATCTTTCAAAAGTAGATTCGTAAAGAGCACAAAAAGCTGACTACCTCCCTTTTTACGACAGACATATGTATTTTCTTTTATTCTAGTGCATAAAGTTCATCTAGCAGAATTTGCTATTTACTATAACGCCGCCTATTGTATCTTTCTCTTCCACCCATCTACGTATAATGGTATTTGCCAGTTTTGTTACGTGTTTCGATTGCAAATTTATAGCATATAAGATCTAGGGATTTCACTAGAGTGAAGGATCAGCTACAACCTCTTATTATGATTAACCGAGAAATACTTTGGCATCTTACAGTTTTAACTACGGCGTTAGCAGTTACACTATCGGAATGTCCTCGTCTACTTGTTGGCTGATAATTAAAACATAGTATTAGAGCCAGTAGTTTCATATTTTTTTATGGCCAGCTAGGAACCGATGGATACCTTCGACTTTGTTGACGTCCGCGGGCGACGATGCTCACTTAACCTCCGGTAGCACGCTTTTCGGCTATTCCGTAAAAACACTGAAAAAAGCGGTTTGGTCATTCCTTATGTGACTGGAAAGGTACTCCGTTAGTGTTGCGGATGTCAGTGGGTGAGAATTGCCAGCTACAGAACAATTTCATTTGCCAGCTACAGAAGGCAACTATCTAATTACCTTAAAAAGCGTAGGCAAGAACGTCAAGGAGACCGCTTTTCCTTCGTAGCTTGTGTCCCAGCGAGTGGCCGCACCGGTTACTTTAAATTTTCATTAGCACTGGCGCTCAGCGCGCCGCCGCCGTCCGCTTCCAGCGCCTGCAATTACATTTCTCAATTTACGAATTGTCTTTTTGTGTACGATGTCGATACTTTCAGGACGCCAGCATTACTGTTACTGGCGGAATCTTTATTTACTTTGGACGATCTAGTCAATTTACTGCATTTTTAATCATTGACACACTGATCGTACAAAACCTGTTTGCTATCACTTTTTTCTATTAACCTATAATTTGAAGAGATATCTTTGCATATTGATTGAAATAAGTAACAGATATTTAATTATAATAAATGCCAATTACCTTTTTAAATATAAATAGGTAGGAGGGTTTGTTTTATTTATATATTTTACTTTCGTATTATGATTACAAGGTGTCTGCTCGTTGATGTCTTTTATATGACAAGGGATTTTAAACCTTAAAATACAGTTCCAATCTACACTCGTATGATTTATCGCTTTCGATAATTAAAAATTATAGTTATTGTAAAGACCAATCAGCCAGATCGCGATAGGTGTTATAACTATATACGATGTTATCTTAGTCATGAATTCTTAAAATTTGATTTCACATTTTCAGAGATTAAAATTAGAACCATAAACATTTGTATTTTAGTACATACGCAGATATTAGGATCTACCTTTGAGTATACATACATAGTTCGAGTGAGTACACGTGTGTAGATTTTTTTACCCACAATACAAGATACAATTCTAAGTATATTTTTATTGGATTGAAAAATGTTATTAATTTAATGCATCTTATTTATAATGATTTCTTCTTCGATTATCGTTAAGATTTAATATGCATTACGAAGTCCGTACTAAAAATTAAATTGTCATTAAATTGGGCTCAAATGGTACAAGTTATTATTAGTCTCACAAATGGCCTTTGTATAGTTTTTAATTATTTAGGGAGGTAACACAACAGAAACACTGTGAAGACAATTATATAAACGTTAATGTGCGTTGCCTAAATGGGTTAGAATAAATAAACGGCTGGAAGAATAAATACAAGTGAATATTACAAAATTTTGCCGAACTATTAAGTAAGATTCTTTTATGATGTTGTATTTCACCGCGGAACTTAATTTCGCTCCCGGTACGCGTTAGTTGCGCTACCCAGCCCCCCCTTGCAGAGGCCGACGTTCAAATCAAAAGGTTTAATAAAGAGAACAAATAAAGAGAACAAAGCCTTCGCTTCGTTGAGCAAATCGCGTTAAGAGTAGGCAGTAGGCAGTGGCTGTGTAATCAATCGGTGTTATCTGTTTACGTGTGGAGCGTCGACCTCAGGGCCGGCGCGCCGTCGCGTCTCTTATCGCTAGGGTTGGCAGTTATATATAACAGCATTATAATATGTCCTTTAAAGTTTAAACTGTGTGCAGTTCTCTCCATTTTAACTCGTTGATACTCAATGTACTGTGAAATTAACAGATAAAGCAATGGCGTCCTAATTTCTTAGCAATGTAGCTCTCTGTTCTAATAGTAGTCCTGGCGGTAAATTTTTATTTGCCCTTGCTATTGACCTTCGTTCTATATATTTTGTGCACAATGCGCAATATGAAATAAAATTGAAATTAGTTATGTCAAATGAGAGACGGAAAAGCATTGGCCAAACCAAGCCGTCATTATTGTAACTGATATATACAAGCGGGTCACATACAATAATGAGGTTCATTTTGATTATCGGTTGTACAAATAAATTTCTGTCTATCATAAAGACATACACATAACATACCTACACTAAAGTTTACAAATAAACTTTACTTTTTCCAAAATAATGATCTTAAAAATCTTAGTTTTGTTCTTTATTTTGACCGGTGTGTTATAGTTAATGTATAGGTAATAAACAAAATACCTATAAATTCAACTTCAATTTCAATTTTGAAACGCATTATCTTAGTTTCCTTTTTGTGTCGTTTAGACATTTCTTACATAAAGCAATTCAAGTCTGTATGCTGACATTAAAATAATGCATATTATTTTGTACTGTTGACAACCCTACTTATCGAGTTGCCCGCTCCGCACCGGGCCTTGGCTTTGTTCGATGCATCGCTTGTTATACTCGTATGCATATTCTACCAATGTTTCACATCATTATTTGTTATGTGACTTATTTGGACAACAATTACAATTTACTGGCAGACTTTAAATAATATGTTTGCTATCAGTAGATTTGACTATCCAGATTTCAATGCCATATCACAAACGTTACTTTTCAGTTTTCTTTACATAATATTCAGGAATAAATTGGTGTTAACGTTTATTGATTTTACAAATAAAATTTTACTTTTTTATCATTCTACACCTATTCTGTATTTTACATCTATTCAGAATCTTTCACGATGCGTGTTGTGATTTGATTAATAATTTAAAACTAGCAATGACAAAGTTCTAAATATAATCCGCCCATATCAACATTTTCAAGGTGTTTCCAGGATCTATTAATAAAGTTTTCATTATCTTATCCATTGCCTTGTATTCACGTACAAATATTATAAACTTGAATTGATTGCGATATATGGAAAATGTTTGAAACATATGTATATAATTAGAGTAATTTATTATTAATGTTGTAAATAACTATTATAATTTTCGTGTTGTTTTTTCCGGCAAATCTCAGAAAAGAGTTAACCGATTTTTTGTAATCACCAATATATTTTACTAAGCTCGAGGTAAATTTATGTGTTGGGTTTTTTATTATTTTCTACTCATTAGTAACATATTAAAATTATTGCAATGGTCAAGTTATTTTCACAACTTTTTTATAATGCCTTGATTCGCATAGTTTTGCTCTAATCGTTTAAATAAATGTAATTAATAGTTTTAAATGTTTTTGCATATGTGTGTGTGACACAATAATCAAGGTATTATAGCTAATCAAGGTTTGATTACCAAAACTAAGTTGTGAGACATTTTATTTTTGGTAATACGATGACATGGATGAGATTATTAATATACCCGAGCATACATATATGTATAATACTAGCGGACCCCAGCCAACGTTGTTTTGCTATATAAATTATTATTTTAAAACAATTTTATTATAACCATAAAAATGGCTATAGTGGGTTTACCTTAAAAGCTAGACATTTGCTATCGCGGACTTTTATTTAGATCTTTTAGAGGGGAACAATTTTGTAATACATGACTTTTGAGTAACTTTCACCG
>DWJN01007289.1:0-10089 GCA_018248895.1 Carystus phorcus | reverse complement strand
CCGTGTGCCATATCCGCTCGACAGAGGTCAATAGTCCAGCTTGACTCGTCGTTACATAGGATGCATGGGACGCAATGCTACATGTAGCTATACATTATGTAGTGTGCCCCTGATTGAAAGCGTGGGCGGCGGACGGAGATGAAAACTAACTTACTATTTCCAGGGAATTGCGAGTGTATATTGCAATAATCTGTGAAGAAAAATACGAACGTAACTAAATCGTAAATATATTTTATGTATATCATGCTTTGAAGCTATAAATATATCGAGAGTGAGAATAAAGAATAAACTTTAGGAACGCAATAGTAGAACAAAACTAAATAGAGTTCTGAACCAGAATTCTTTTCATCTAGTAGAAACATATCCCGCGGAATAACAGATTCAATTTGGATTCGTCAAAATGTTGATAATTAAACAACTTAGTTTAATTCAGACTTCCTAGTTCCTATATCGTGCCCGCATAATGCCACTATATTATACCCGCATAGCTTCTTCTAAAATCGACGTGAAATGTTTTTTATCTGTCTGGGTCGGCGAGCCCAAAATAGTGCGACTTCTCTTTTCCCGGAGCTAAATTAATGGTACAATATTAACCATACTTAATTTAAAACGTAGCCCATCCGTCGCCGAACGTGCTAGACGTTGCTTAACAGCTTACAAAAGACACGAGCGACGTAGCTTCGTGCTCTAGAACCAAATGAATTCTTAAGCAGAAATAACAAAGTTTATCTAGGCAACAATGTACGTGAGGCTTAGAGACTATGGGCGATGTGAGAAGAATGCGACAAACGTGACGGCGCGGCACTGCGGCGAGGTAATGCGATTACTGGCACTCATATTCGCCATTCGGCTGACGGCAGGCAATACGGAGCGGCAATACGGAGATATACGCAGACGTTTGTTCCATGTTATGGTTGACTGTAATATTTGTATAATGTCAGTTTCTATGCCGGAAGGAAGGAATAAATGCGTGTGAATGCAGACGCTCGTGTAAATGCGAGTCTTATGTTTATTGTAGTATTATATACAAAATCATTACCATGAAAGGAATATTTTAACCTACAAACGTTCCCTGCAAGTCAGCATACTGTAGTCGCAATTATTCCTGGAAAATGCATAGAAGCAATAAGAAATTACTAAATATAATATGTAAATATGTAAACGATTCAAACTTCTGTACTAAGGGATAAAATATTCACGTCTGAATATATAAGTAGAACCAATCTAGGCGTTAGGCGTACTAGGTAATGCATTGCGGATGATGAACTTTGGAATATTTGAAGTTGTAAGGAACAGGTACAATATGAACGATACAATGTAAAATTTGGTGTATCATTCTAGTGTTACAGTATTCGTCACTATACGGTGTTTTTACTTCATATAAGTTAATGTTTAACTTTAATCCTACTGACAGAACATGGGGTAGAGCTACTCATACCGACGGTAGGAGTGCCCTATCTACTTGCCATTACCACTTCTCTCTTCCTGTGATCCCATCTGATGAATGAGTGAGCAGACAGCTAGCCTATAAACCATATCACTTACAAAAGTGTCAATTCGTGTATCTAAGGATAGATTTTAAAATACTTTTATACGCTTAAATATTGAGCATATTGCTTGCAACTGAACGTAAAGTAAATTTGCTGAGATAAAAATATTACTTTGCCATTGTAAGTTCACGAATGAAAAACAAAAATAAGATGTTTGACTGTATTGAAATGGATTGTAAATAGTTTTGGGCAGGCTATCAGCATTACAGTCAGTCGCGACTTCGACTGACGAAGCAAATTGTGTCGTACTTGCCATATATCAGTAACAAAGACGACGACGTATGCACGGTATTTTGGCGAAAAAAGACGAGAGAAAATAAAACGGACATGTCCACAACAACAGATAAAGGTCAAAGTACGTCAAAGGTAATTCCTCCGTCGCACTGGAAATACTGACTAGTGGGCGTGAAACAGAATTGTATATGACATCAGTGTACTAATGCGAGCACTGCCGGCCGAGTGTAATCCGGTTACTCGGCTGGTAGTGGTGCAGTGCGTAAAACGTTGGCAGCGTCGCGGCGTCGACGTCGTCGGCCGCGAGACTCATAAATTTTTGTTAAACGTTAGCCTTCTCCAAGACTTAAGAGCTATATCGAACCGACCAATCCCAAAGTAAGTAATGACAATCCGAAGTGCTGAATTTACTTGAAGATGTTGTTGTGTTGACAACATCGAACTGAATCCCACTTCTGATATCGTTTTTGATGGCAACATTATAAAAGATATATATTTCAAAGTGTGCGGGAAGATTAATAAATTACCTGTCGAAGTGATTCATTCAGACTGTGCAGTAATTACACTTAAAACTACTCGTATACTAGGTACAATAAACCACAATTTGAACTACTAATATACATACATACAAATCAAAGTTTTGTAATAAATTCTAATTGAGATTTTTATCATAGATTTAGATTTATTCGATAGAAAATCTATCGAATTAATATTATAAAGCTGTAAAATTTATTTGTTTGGTTGAATGCACTAAACTCAGAAACTACTGCTTAAAATTGAAAAATTATTTTTGGGTTGGATAGTTCATTTACCATGGATGGCTATAGGCTATATAATATAACGCTATGACCAATAGGAGCTGAGCAATAATGAGAAACGTTACAAAAACGGGACATAGGTGATATGAAGTCCGTCAGCTCTACTAGTAGACTTAGAAATGTCAATAGTCAATAAAGAAGCTAGCGAACCTTGTTATCAGCGATGGTCGCCGTTCCAGACAGTCACGTTGAATGCAAGACCGATGAATTGAAGGTCAAAAGAAATACTGTAGATCTACATAGCACCCAGTTATTGCTTTCCAATTATACGACAGAAAATCTTTCTCTATTAATTTCATAAGGAAAGGGAAAATGAGATATTTTCTTATAAAAAATGTAATTAATCGTGAGAGTCGTTCCTTTTAAATATACATTCGTATTTCCGCATCCAATCGTAACTTCAATCATTCCCAATCGAAAATGTTCCAAGTACAAATTGGACGTATTTTTAAGCAAGCCCAAGAAAGATTTGTTCGTATCGGTTTATTTCCGGACGTTGAGGGAAGCCATTACGTCTTTATTGGTTAATTTCGCTAAATGTTTATGGAGATTGCGGGGAGCGGGTCGCGGGGGCGGGCAGCGGGGAGCGGGGAGCGGGGCGGCGGCATCGCACAGAAAATTGTTTCCTTTTCCGATGGCGGCATTTCTGCTTCGAGATATTTACGATTCCGCCGGCGTCGGTAAACGTTTTATCGTTTCAAATCTCCTTTGGTCCTCCCTAACAATTTCTATTCCCAATATTTGATATTTTTTATAAATACGTGCTGAATGTTGATTTTTGTTGTTAGGCGCGGGTGTGTACTCAACGATCGGTTTGAATAATGTTACACCACGGAATAGAAAAAACATAACACTGTTATTGTGACAACTGCGAGGGTTGCCTCGTTGGTGATCAACAAGTCCCCGGTACTCTCAATTGACACGTGACCACTCTGACTTCACTTAACGGTCAATTTATATTCAAAAATTCTGTAATGTTTATTTTTACATGAATCGCTCGGAGCTTATGTTAATATTAAATGTTCGCAAACTCGGAAAAGTTTGAAAACACAGTCGCTTTGGTAGAATGGTTAACATCAGATAGCACTAGGATATAGTTTAAAGTCATTCAGTTATGCACCAGGAGTCAAGCCATACTAAGGTAATTTTATTAGCCATTATTCCGCTTTAATTTATTAAATTCTATTCTATCAATCAAATTCTATTCTATCTATCCAATTTATTTAATTTATTCTAAGAATAATTTTAGTCTGAAGGATAAACAAAAATTATTTGGTTAGCATATTTACAAAACGCATAGAATTTAAAGCTATATTAATTAGTTCGTTTTATATAAAAACTAGCGATTTCGGCAGATGTTATGCCGCAACATGACAAAAAAATATTTATCCGATCGAATTATGTAACTATACTTGAAGTCCCTAAACACACAAAAAAGTCATCAAAATTGGCGACACACACAAGAACAGATGATTCATATAGGTATGTGAAGATAAAGTAAAGGCTAATAAGTGACGGCTACACACATACCTCCACACTAGCTTTCCCTGTGACACATTTAAAACACTATGTTCAAGTCAAATATCGTGTCACCGATATCCACGATCCGAAATGCGTCCCGTAAATATTGTCCCCACTGGGAATAGAACCCAACATACCTACGCTTCTCAGACGGAGTCATTTACGATGTTCTCGAAATAAAATCAAAGTTAACAATTGTTAAAATATTGCGAGTTTTGTTTGTAAGGAATCCTATACAATTATGATAAAGCAAGGAGTTCAAGATAGTTAGATATATCCCAGCGCGAGCGTGCAGGCCGACCGTAATATGATAAGCTATGGAACTGCTTCGTTAACTATTCCACTAAGTTATGTCGCCGACTATATCTTAAATAATACGATGAACAACGACTTATTAATGTAAATTATTTTCTAGTTCGGCTCTTCGAAGGCACGCGCCATCACGTTCGTCTAATGCGGTTCGGTTAATGGATTACTGTAAGGTTATATTACTTATGTACGTTGAGTAGCTTTTTAACTATGTTTCTAAGACCGATTATGTGTTACGAGTTATAGTGCGAGTGATTTTACATTTTGAATAATCACAAGTAACTACTAAATACAAACGATAAGTTTAAAGATATTTGATTTGTACCTAAGCGATGTCCCGATTTATAAAAGCAACCGCGTTAAAGCTACCGACATTGTGGTGAACGTAGCGGAACTACGCGAGGGCACAGAATTAAACGGTCGGTTACACAACGAGCGGTGTGAAGCGCTTGCAGCGACAACAAAGCATCGGACGACGGACGGCGGCGGCGCTGTCAGCCGCTTCACGGTTCACCGCGCAATTGATTCAACGACGCTTCGCGTCGGTACCTAAGGCGGACCATACACGGCACAGAACAATAAAAATAATGAATATAAAGCTTTATTGCAACCATTCATAGCAGAAAGACAGTGTCAGCTATTTGGAGAATCCCAAAATACGTAACATGACTACGCTTGGTATTAAGCTATTCCTACAGTGCATCAATGGGTGTTTGCTAACCAAGAATTTACATTGCCACAACATTCACAGAACAGACGTCTTACTGTTTTGTTTGAGTCTCTTCTTCTTCGGAAGTTGACAAACTTTAGCAAATGATGCTGTGGAAGCGTTTTGTAACACTCATGGTCGGGTGGCTTGCACTGATCTTAAGTAATCGACCGAGTTAAACAACTGCGGTTGCGGTCGGTATGTGAATGGTCGCTAGTGGCAAAAAATTCTCGAGCGCTTTTGTGCTTCGTGAAACACATTAAGTTGCCATAGCAGTCTTTTAGGCATGTCGGAAGTCTTTGGGCACTATTAAATATTTCCTATATTTGTGGTGGCTGATAGCATCACCGACAACCCGCACTATACCACTGTGGTAGAACATGGTTATGTCGAATCGTGACTTGTGGATACGATCAAATCCGTCACTTTTATATTTTTTGGAAGTCTTAACTGAATTTTATTATTGTCACGGACTAAAACTTATTTTGACAGCTATAACTATTTTGGAGTGTACAGGACACACCAACATTATGAAAATCAGATGCAACAAAAGATTTGACGTAGGACAAAGGACAACAAAGGATCTCCAAGAAGAACTACCTCGACGGTTCAGTGTGCAAGTTATAATATTTGTGTGAACAAGTGAACCTCCAGCGCGCCAGCGAGTGTTACGAGATGCACCGCGGGGAGCCAGGCGCGGTCCACCTATCGATCGCTGCCCTTGAGCCCGGCGTGACCCGGCACCGCCCCGGCGCGGCCCCGGCACCGCCCCGTCGCCCCGTCGCCCCGGCACACAGGTGCACTCGCTCAACCCAACGCACTGCACACCTCGAAATATTAGTCATGTTCGGTCATGTATATTACTGAAGTATCAACGACGACTGATTCTCTGTAGCTACTAACCAAAATTACCTCAAGAGGTAACAGCATGCTGTAGTAAATAAATAACGCCACACACTTATAGCCCCACACTAGGTAACCCAGTGTCGTGGGTGCCATGGACAACACACACAGCCAGACCGAGAATATAAATTTAAACTCAACATTCAAATTTTTGCCCCGCTGGGAGGGCTGTTACTCAACGAGAATAACTCTGGGAATCGAACCCAGGACCCTTCGATCGGCTTGGTGGCTATCACGCAGGTCGTCAAATAAAATATATTATATTAGAAACGTAAATTCTATTGTCAAGAAAACTATTCCATTTTTCGTACTTACATCATTCGACCAAAAGAACAATTTGCCTATGCATGCCTATTTGCATACGTCATTCAGGCGACGTGGTGAACGATGGCCACAACCTAAGCAATGTTTAAGATATTGACACACTCAAGACACGCGCTTCACCCATTTGCCGTGATGGTTACCATCTCTATTCCCCACCAACTTTCAATGGGATTCGATATCCAGCGAGGTAAACATTATAATTTACATACATATCTGTTCTCGGTGTGGGTGTGTTTCGTTATTATTATGTTTTGTCCATTGCACTCAGGACAAGGAATCCTAGTATAAGATTATCTAAAGCTAAGCGGCCATCAGTGAAACATGGGCTTCAGCTATCACTCCTCGGGTCTGAGCTGAGAAGTCATGTAGTGACATGACACACAGTAATAAATCACGCTACAGAAGTTTTCTGCAGCTCTCACATATATACGAGTTCCGAACACGAACAAAGGGGCATGATCGTTGATTTTTCCCTTTTATAAACCGTTATCTACATGACAAGTTTACCTACATATGGATGGGCGGAAATCTGCCGCGGAAACCGAACCCTTATCTTAATGACATCGAAATCAGCCCCCGAACACACTTGAACGTTAAGATGGTCCCTCCGCGCGACATTTGTATGCTAAGCATCTTCGCGTTACAATCGCAGATTTGAGAGTTCCTACAATGTATTTATATAATCTCTTCAACTAAGTATGTACTTTTCATTCGTTACAGGAGAACAAAGTTTTAACTGATTTCAAACACGGAGAAAGTTAGATTGTTTTTTGTAGACGTGTGCAGTTATTTTCATTTACATTATTTCGTTGACTGCAAGCTGTAAAACTATGAAACAGAATATAAATAATTTCTCACTTTGGAAATATTTTATACGAGTGTTACTGAACAAGAGCATAACAATATGCTAAATGGGAAATTTGATAACAGATTGGCTTTATTATAAACTTGTAACACGAGAAATTATTGTCATCATTAGGAAGATTGAAGGTTGTGAATAAGCCCAGCGGCCCCGTCGACCGAATGATGATCTCATTTGCCACATTGTATCCAACACATAGTTACGAACACATAGTATATATATATATGTATATATAAAACATATAGTAAAGTTTACTATACGTACATACTTGTGCTGCAGCCCCGCATCGTTCAGTCTGTGCAGTTATGTTACTAAATCACTTTTTTAATAAAAATTAATGCTCTGCCAGTATTTAGCCGAAATTCGACCTTAATCGTTAATAAAACCTTAAGGAAAACATATATGAATTAGTATATTTAAAATATTTTATTTGTTAATTGGGTATGTGATGTGACATACTTACTGTACTTACTAAACACAATCGTAATAATGGAATGTAAGGGATGAGATGTGGGCGAGGATGGGTATAATTTTTTGGATGGATGAAATTTTATATAATTAAAAAATTAAGTAATTCCATTTAGCCACCGTCACTTAAAACTGAGCTCAATTATAAAACGAATACAGGTGCAATTGAAACACGCAGAAATTTGAACGAAGTTTCCTCAGCCAGGTTTTTGCTCTTACAAAAGCTCAGTCGATCGTGAACTTACCATAAATAAAGTTTTATCGCAATAGTTGCGCAACTCGGTCGCCGGCGCGCCGCCCGGCAACTATGATTACCTCCCGCTCAACTTTATCCCGTAGCCGCTTTAAGCTGGTTTAAGTCAACTAAACTTTACGTAATCTTTAGATATTTCATCGAGCATATGCAGCGAAACTTGTGCTACCGACTTGGATCTTCAAAGCCGTGTTTTTCGTAGATCTCTTTTAGATTAGACACGTTAATCTCTGTTAGACGTGAGTTCCTCCTTGAAAGCTTAAGAAACATCCGAGTTTGCCGTAATTGGAAATTTCTTGTTTGGGGTTTCTCATTAGCAGTACAATGTAGGAAGCGGAATTATCTTCAAAACTGGATGGTATGGAGCTCCAACCGCCACGTGACTGCACGGTTTTTCTTATTAGGTATACTGTCATTACGTTAAAAAAAATGGCAAAAGTAAAAAATTGGATACAAACCAACGCGATGTGCTCAGGAATCTCATGACACGTATAAGTCCGAAACTGAGTAACCGTAGCTGTAAATGCTGTAATTTCCTCAATTTATTGTATCAACAAGTTAGACTTCTATAATAACGAAGACTTTAATCCGCTATTCGAATACGGATGCGATGTCAGTGATTATTATTTTTTTATCATATAAATTGTGTAATGTCGATATAAGTTGATAGAAAAAAGTTATTTAAAGAAAAAGTTTATTTTGTTCTTTTTAGTGAAATAAAATAAAACTAGTTTTACTTTAATTTATATCATAACTAACCCAACAAATTTCGTTCCGCTTAACAGTCAATGTTCAGGTTTTGAATTTTAAAATAAATATAAAACAATTAAGTTACATTTTTTATCAGGACTATAAATATAAATAAAATAAAATTGGTAAATAGAAATATAAATCATTTGCTTTATTGACTACGTATTTTAATGTCTGCTCCAATTGAAATCATATTAATTTTGAGTGTTAGCTAGTAAATGGCGTGATTCTGTGTTTCGTCTCGAAGCAATGAATACAATGGTTCAGGTGGCGGAATCAGTAATGGTAATCTGCCATTAAGGCAATACAATGCGGCAGTTTCTGTATAAAACTTCAATGCACCAAGATACTCGCAAACAGTCATCACCAACAAACAACGTCCACAGGCCAAGTACGACCGGAAGCATGCGTACCCATATACCTTTGCGAAGCTGGGTGTGGCAATATTTACTTAAACACAACTAAAACGTTACGAAGAAAAATACATAGATAAATAACCTAAGTGCACAATACATAGATTTCAAACACGCTTTCGTTTACTCATGTATACAGTGGGTACTCCGTCCACCATTTCATTTGGCAAAAAGTGCTAAGATTAAAAGTCGCAGAAAACATGACACGAGCTGGCGATGGCGCTGCGGCTGTCGACATAAAGCTCGCTTGGCACTGACTCAAAAATGTATGCGACGTATTTGAAGAGCTACATCACGCTCAAAGAACGAGAATTCTTTGCGGTTCAATATTTGGAACAAAAGAGCCGCTCTCGAGTGCGCCACGGCGACTGTTTGGCCTCCGAGCAACGCCTAAATGGAGCACTGTATCACCGAATATTTTCGTACGGCTGGCTCGAGGTAAAATCGAAATATATAAACAATACTCAGTTATATCAAAATAATAACATAATATTATGTAGCTCGATCTATGAATACGATAATGATACTGTTTTGTACCTCCGATAACACTCTGTTTGAAAGATTTTCAAATTCCAAGTTTGATTAGGACTTAGGACAGACATTGATTTCTCAGTATAATAATTTTCTATCACGCACGGCCAAAGATTGTAAGTTTGTACAAGTTTATTACTCCATTTCAAAAAACAAGAGATCCACTGCATTAAACTTGGTCCGCGCTGTGTCTTCTTCCAATCTGACATCAAAAGAACATCATACTACTCGCACATCATCTTTATTATGATCACAGGTGTTTGAAGGGATAATTAATGTATACATTTTTAATATATTTATTTAAATTCAACCGACATCTTCCCTCAATACTATAAATAAGTCGAAATCTAATTTGTAACAGCAAGTACATTGAGATTACATTGTGATAATTAACAGAGAGATGGAGTCCTCAAAGAACACCTCAGTAGACGGAACAGTCAAAAC
>DWJN01007288.1:0-10089 GCA_018248895.1 Carystus phorcus | reverse complement strand
TAGAATCAAAATAAATGACGTGCATAAGTGTATTGAAATAATATCTACATGAATAAATGATTTTGAATTTGAATTTGGATTTGAATGGATCTCGCCTCATTACTGAGGAGGTATAAAGCATACTCCGCCACCTGTATAGATTGGTGGAAGGGTTGATGGCAAACGTATGTGTCGGAACTTTTTACACCACCCGAAGGCCTCCGTCATAACTTAACGACTATTATAATAACCGGGACCGACTGCTTACCGTGCCCTCCGAAGCACGGAAACGCTCAAGAAGCTGTTTGCCACGAGTCACCCATCCAGGTCGTAGTCCTTTAACTCTGTTAATCTAGATTTATTGACCTGTCGATATCTAGCGCTTCAATTAATACAGCTAATTAATTAATACAGATGCTTCTAAGTAAACGATATAAGTATCGCTGGTTACACACTAGAAATCCCTGTATTATGGAAGACAAACATCTTGCTTTTACATATATGTTTTCTCTTAGACAAATCTTTACCTTAGTACCCCTTCTTGAAATAATTACTTAAACATACATTCGAGAGACCTTTCTCATACACTGATATATGATTAGTAAAAATTGATCATATTAATAATGTTATGTACTTATAAAGTTTGCTTTTAGAGAAACTCACATAGCATTAACATTAAGATATTTATTCTATCAGATTCAGCAAATGTTAACCTGTAATACAAAATGTCGCATCGACTTGTGAATTTAAACTATTCTCGAAGGAACTAATGCACAAAAAAACACGATCAGTCCCATCGTTTACTAGCAATTCAATGACGTACATGCGTACAGAAAAATAATGTTAAATATCGATTAATATATATAAATAACGATTATTATAATGATTAATAACGAATCTTATTGTTTGCACCTGTAAATGAAGTAATACTTATGAAATGCTTTGTGTATAATTGTTAAATCCTCGTCGTATTGTAAACTTATTATCCAACTCCTAACCGCAATATTGCTTAAATGATCAACACAAGCTGTTCACTATCACAGCTATGGATGGTTATCACAAATTATATTTCATCAATAACGACGTAAAGTTTATAGTAGAAACGTCCATTTGAAACTTGTAGTTTATTGTTTGTTTCGATAGCAAAATATGACTGAACCGCAATGTAACGACAACGTATCCCCTTTTGATATTGATAAATGCATGTTTGTTCAACGTGAATAATAAATTGTAATAATGTGCTTTTCCACTACTGCCTGAAATATGTCAGATAATCTTGATAGATGTGGATTTAGTATGAAACAAAGTAGTTATTTTGCTATTTTGGTATCCTTAATTCTTCTGAATTATATCCATGTGAGATAAAATGCCGAGACTTAACAACTCGTAGCGTTACAATGTTAAAAATTTATCAGATATCATAAACAATCAAGCCACTAAATATATGAAACCTGACTTTGCAAGCTTTAAATTTTAAAATCCTGTATCTCAAAAATTACTTTGCAGTTTTACAGTCCTTTCACATACGCTCCCAAGAACATATATATGGTAAGAAATTAAAGCAAAACATTTCCTGAGAATTTCAACGCTCTAATATTGTCTAAATTGAAGTAATGAGAGTTTGAAAATATGTTATAACGTTTGATAAAAATGATTTGAAGATTCTGTACTTATTTCTGAATATCCGATCCTTTGAAATACATAAAATAAGAATACTTTGATGAATAAAATACATAATACAATATAATAACATACTACCAATCACAATTTAGGTTAGGTTAGGTTATGTAATACATTTCTGATCGCTGTTTAGATCGCTATCTATTATAGGAATTGTACACATTTCCTAGGAATTGTGTACTTTAACGGATTATATATGTTTCCGTTAACATATTATTATTATCTGAATACTACGCCATACGAACAGTTGCCATAGCAACGAAAATAGCAACTATGCTACTAAAAAGCCATATAAGTCAATTCAAAACGATACATATTTTTCAGTCCTATTTTAATTTTCTGAAAATATGTATCAACAATGTAAGAAAACAATTTTCTTGTATGAAATATTTAAAACAATACATCGAAAATAAAGTTTTATAATCAGAATGTAAAAACATACGGTAGATACTAGAATATTTATTATTTTATATTTATTTAACTTTACATTTTATTAGATAATGTTTTCCAAACCCTTTTCTCACCTTTGTGAAGTGGGCGCGTTATGAAAGAACTCTTAAGCTATGAGTTAAATTAAATGTATTTCACAAAGCAAATTGTGATAATTTAATTGAATTTATATCCTTGTAATTTGTTAACGTTCTATAAAAAAGTTAAGAAGAATAATCAGCTCTGATTTATTTCTGTTACAATTAATGTAAGTAAATGTGTATCTTCGATTAATTTATTTATTCGTCTATACTAATAATATAAAGCTGAAGAGTTTGCTTGTTTTTCTGATTGATTGTTTGAACACGCTAATCTCAGGAACTACTGAACCGATTTGAAAAATTATTTTAATGTAAGATACTCCATTTATCAAAGAAGGCTATACGCTATATAAATTTACGCTACGATGTAAAGGAGAGGAACAGCAATAAAAAATGTTGTGAAAAAATCATAATTTAGAGCTTTCCTTGCGCGCGCTAAGTAAACGGTGAAAGTTACTCAAAATTATGTATTACAATACTGTTCCCCTCTAAAACTTCCAAATAAAAGTCCGCGACAGTATATGTCTAGCTTTTAAGGTTAACCCACTATAACCATTTTTATAGTTATTAAAATAGTTTTAAAATAATAATTTATATGGCAAAACATTTACTGGTTGTAATACATCGAAGCAAAATACAGTAGAATAGATAATTTCTCTCGATAAATGCAGCTAGAGCCGAATATAGTGCCAAAATGGATTAGAACGTATCACAGGAATATACTCAGATAAGTAACGCGCCTGGCGCCAATTTCATGAAACACGTTGTAAGTGCACATTATGAGATAGTACACAAAATGCATTAGTGCCGTACAAACAACAATGCGATTGAATTTACGTCAATAACGTTGATCTTTGTTAAGCCGCTTACAGACCAGCCGGTAACTAACATAATAACTGATAGACAATAAGCTGAATCGTTGAATTTAGAAGCATGAAAATTTATATTCGCGTTCCTTAGTTCTTCCATAGTTTAGGGTTGCACTAAGGACTTGCACTAAGGAGGTTTTTGGAAATTCGTTCGCTTAAGAAATAAAATAACAGCTTAAAATGTATACGAGTAAAAATACATTTATCTGATTAATTTGAAACTGCTTACCATATTCGCAGACATATGAATGTATATATTTTTTTTATTATTTTACATTAGTAGTCGACAAATATTTAAAGAAGTTAATCGATAATACCTACACGTAGCCTTGTTTATTTGAAACATAAAAAGTTTATCTGAAAAATTTAAAACCAACTAAAAACTGGGAAATCCGTTTTTTGTCGTTTCTAACGCTGCAACTGATACAAGGCAATGACGAATCAAAATATCTTACAGTAACTAAAACAAGTTTTATTGAGACAGCCTAGAATACAGGCCGTTATATTGTTATAGATATTATTTATATTTTCATGAATCTGGACTGGCTCGCTACAACTTTCTTTAAGTCAGCCACCAAACAACTCGTGTTTCGACTTGGGACTCAAGAGTCAGTATTACCTTACTTTCTTCCTTTTTGTATAAGCTGACAGGCATCGGTGTTGCTGGTATCCAAAGGCGGCGATGACCATTTGCCATCAAATCAAATCACATCATCTATTCGTAATAGGTTTTTAAAAGTTCTTGTTGTTTGTAGTAGTTTTTGACTTTCGTTAAGCGAGCACTAAGTTCCTAAGACGAAATAAATAATTTGAATTTGAAAAACACTTTTCAAAATTCAACTACGCCATCGCTTCAGCAAAGCCGTACGATAAGTGATCTTGGAAGAAGAAGCGGCGAGAAAATCCCAAGGAGCTTTTTTCCAATTCACAGTTATAGGTAGCAGTTTACTAATATCAAACTCATGCCCAAGCATTCTTGTCATCGAGTTGCTCGTCCACCTATTTGACGGTTACTTACATAAAACAAAGTAACTGTCAATTAGGCTACAACGAAAACAATAGTAGTTTTTTTTTCAAAAACAGTAATGATACTAATTTAAATGTTAGTAGTAATTTAACTTCATAAATACATTCTCGTTAGTAAACAGCTTTAGGAAGATAAGATGCTGCTTACGCTGTCCGTTCACAAGTGTTTGGCTTCAAGTCAAAACAATGGCATGGATATTAAGGGGAAACGTGGAACAATATACAAAGTATCGTAAGATGACTCAGCGTTACATTAACCTTACCTTCGTACCATCTTAGACGCTTTAATCGAAGCCCTTTTAACACTCTAGCGTGGGTATCGGGTATTAAGAACAATATATTTTTTATGTAACAGACAAAAGAGCAAGGGAACAACATGATCATCGTCGCTGATGGACATTAGCAGCAGCAGATATATCACGGATGCGTTGTCGGCCAAGAAAGAAGAGAGTGGAAAGAAATTCTAATTAATGGAACGAAATTCTAAATAATTAATTCAATAATCACGCTCTTTATTCTTTATTTGCCAATGTTTTTATAACTAGTCCACTAATGTCAACGAACGAAGCCATCATCAGAAGCTGGTCCATAATTATGGTGATTTATCGTACATTTTCAATGTAGAGAATAAAATATATTACCGATTTTTTTCATTAATAAATTAATCCTTATTTTGCGACGTATCTTAAATTGAAGATCTAAGAGAGCATGACAAATACATATAATTTATGTTGGGTGTTTTGTTTAAAATATATCTTTTTCTATGGATTTTAAAAACAAAACTTTCCCAAATTTTAGGCGTGTGTAAAATTGGTTTATATGGTAGGAAAGAACTGTCTTCTCTACGACAATCTCTGTGAAATTCTTAGCGTTGAAAACAACGAAATTTTACGGAGAATAAACACATGCCGTTAATCTGATATTTAGTACTGTTCTGACATCTGTTTTACAACTGTCAAGTACTTCGAGTTTAAGTATGAATTGGTTTTATGTCATATTCCGTGTTCTCGAGACTTAAGAAATAAAATGGTTTCAATTGAAAAATCTGACAATTGCGTTACTGCGTTGTTTATTGCTAAAGGGCTTCTTCAAATTATGTCGTATCTGTATCGTGTGTATATACTACTACCATAAATTAGTTAAAAGATAGAAACCGTATATATTATCTAAGGAAATCGTCATGTAACAAGAAAGCGTGTTGTCTTCATGAGAACTTGTATTGGCTACGTCTCCGTGTATTTAAAAAGTAGTGAAATTTTGTTACGGATATAATAAAACTTCTATTAAACAAACTAGTAAAAAGTAGTTCTTATAAATATTCAATCTGTATTCACTATCCCAGGGGAATTTGATACATCACGAAAATAGTTTATACTTATTACAATAACCATATTATGTTATCTGACGTGCCAAATGCAATAAAGCGTTTTCAAAAAAAAAAATATGCGAAATATTTAATCTCTATACTGTCGGCCTTTAGAAAAATCTTGCGTTAACATTTATTCTACATTATAAAGGAATCTTGTCTCAAAAATTTAATTTTGGACATCGAAATTTGAGCTGCGCGTTGATGAGTTAGTCAGGACTTTCACATTCATATTTATTCTCTTTTTATACATAATACAGTTTCTCATCTAGTACGACAAACTTTAAAAAATATTTCAGCAGCCCCTCTCCGTATTTCCATATTTTTGCTTTTGACGTGTCATGCGAGTCACGTACATTTCTTTAAAAATTTAAACAAGCCTGTGCTCTATAACTGCATATGATGATTACAATATTTTGTACTCATGAGCATAAATATTTAACCTACCTAAGCTCTCAGTAAGAGTTGAAAAACGATTAATCCTTCGCCCAGGTGGTTGGTAATCGACGTCTTCGATGAAAATCAATACCAAAAGTTGGCGTTGCAGGCCAGAGAAGAACAGAGAAACTCGCATCTCGATGTAACATATAAAAAAAATTAATGCTTTTTTAAGCGAGTGACAACTGTCAGGTTCATGATTTTATAGTTTGATCTGGTTTTCGGTTTAGGCTTGCAACACTGGAAGAAAAAGAATAGAATGTCGGGTGGATGATTGACAGGAGGAGGTTGAAGTTGTAATTCTTGGTGAATAGCAAAATTAAGTAATAGTGAATGGAAGTAGTGAATAACCAGGAAAGAGAATAAATATGTATGGATCAGTAGAGACGGTGTTTTATCACACAACCCAGACGTGTAAACCTATATGTATGAATACGGTTTAAACTGGGTGCAAGAAAGCCCTTCAAATATAGGAATGACGCTGTAAGGTCATCTACCATTCAGTAGGGGAGGTTCGACTGTACTTAAGACAGCTAACAACAGCCCATTTCACCCCGACACAACCTTTACACCGTATTTAAAATATTTACTACGAGGCGATGTAAAAAAAAAGTCATAGATTTAATTCTCTCGTGTATTTCGAAACGTCAATCAATCCATTACAGTTGATAGCTAATAAAATATTCAGTGATTAGACTTCAAAGTATAATTTATTCTAGAAATGGATTTTTACTCCGGACGCTCAGTAGACTTGAATGCCGCTGACGCCACTATCAACGCTAATGGAAAGTTCTCGAGCCGTCAAGAACCGAGAAAAACTCTGACACTTATACAGATTAAAAATACAATAAAACATGCAAATAAAAACAATTTCTGTTACTGTTTGAAAGATTTAATCTATACAAAAGCGTCGATGTATGTTTTTCATTAGATTGTTTGAATCACTATGAACTAAGCTCATTAATATATATGTACATATCATAGTACTCGTTTGAGATTAGGCAGACGCTGTTTTGCAACGTATACTATAATACTCCAATTGTCATTTTATATTGAATGTGTATTCCAAGTTTGATTCCCGTACAACAAATATAAAAGACTAGATGACCCCAGCAAACGTTGTTGTATAGCCTTCCTCCATAAATAGACTATCATACACTAATTTTTTTCAAATCGGTACAGTAGTTCCTGAAATTAGCCCGTTCAAACAAACAAACAAACAAACTCTTCAGCTTTATATATTAGTTTTATGTATTAGTATTAGTATAGATAAAAGCTCTTAAAAAATCGATCGGACCGAATTATGAATGTCAACCATTCTTGAATCGTTTAAAAGGAGTACAGGGATACACACACAAACAGAAGGATGATATAAGGATATTACAATCATAACACTGGTATAAATAATCCAGTTCAATAAAAGATATTCGATATTGAAAATTTACAAATACACAATTTCAAAACTGTACGTGCATAATAATGAAAATTAACCGAATGAGTATTAAAACGCTTCAGTTCCAGTTGTTATTGGAGGGAGCGATCATTAAATCCGATTACGATAATTATTTAATTTTAGTATCGGTTGCGTTTGGATCAACATTTTATTGTTTTTGTCCAATATATTATGCAAATAGGCAAAGATAAAACAGTGAAGTACTTTTTTTCTGATTTTGTCAACCGATTGTATTGTTTAAGGGTTAGAAAAAGTGGCAACGTGACCAAATTGCTATTATACTATACACTGGTACTTATACCAGATGTAATAAAAATTAGTAAAAACATACGTTATTGTTTAGCACACGACCTAATGTGTCAGCAATTATCGCTGTCCTTGTACAATTGAATGAATAACTTTGAACTGTGTCTAAATGTTATAATACTGAAGACCTATATACGGGAAAGTACAAACTTTTCTCTAAGCCTAAGCCATTTCTTTTTTAAGCAGATAACACTAAAGGCACTAAGCATAGACTTAAGTGGGAAAAGGAATATAATGATAGAAAGATATTGTCGTCTGCTTCACCTGACAAAACACCTATACAAAAACATGTATCTCAAAACATGCACCACGCACTTCTATGTAGTCATATATAATACCTTTATTCAAATGAAATTATTCCCAGTAACATAAAGTTTTGTGTATAAACGTGTAGGTCAATAAATATTGCGTGTAAAACCGATTCAATAGCAATATTGTGAATTTGGTAGCTCATATTTGGGTTATGAATAATGAACAGGCGCTGGCGAGTAAGTCTAGGCGAGTTATGCAGTCGGATGTTTCGATTCCTCTCGGGAATATTATTTATTTATAGATTCAAACAATGAAGTTGCCGAGAATACGGTTCTTGTTGCTTTAGTATTGAATCCGTTGCCTTAGAAGTTTCTATCAGATAAAAATGAAGCGAAGCTCAGCTGTCTGATATTAAGACGTTTGTTCTGAATGGTTACTGGTTTTTCAATCGATTAGGTGCAATGGTGGGAGAATAAAGAAAAAGGCGTTATATTAAAGTTATGTGGAGTTGTAATATTCGGGAAAGAAGGTTGTGTGTTATGTGATTTATACAGAATTTAATTAATGTTAGTTTAAACGCACGAATTAGGTTTGAATGAACAGAAAAGAAATGTAGTAGAAATATAATACAGAAGTGATGGTTGTAGTAGAAATATAATTCAGAAGTGATGAAGGCCTTATAAAACCTTAAAAAATATTTGAGCTGCGACATTTTTGAAGTTATGCTACTTTTGTAGTAGCACCAATGTACCAGGGAAACATAAATAGTTTTACAGTAACATCTAATAAGAAGCGCTCATAGCCCGGCGACTCGCGTCGATCCAATGCGATCGACAGAGTTAAGCAACTGCGGGCGCGGTCGGTACCTGGATGGTTGACCGCTAGTGGCAAAAAATTTCTTGAGCGTTTCCGTGCTTCGGAGGGCACGTTATGCCGTCGGTCCCGGTTGCTAAGAACATACCAGTCGTCAAGCCATGTCGGAGGAATTCGGGGGGTTTGAAAACTTCCGACCCTTGGGTTGGCCACTAACCCCTCCAACAATCTGCATTGGAGCAGCGTGGTGGAGTATGCTCTAGACCTCCTCGGTGTTGAGGAGATACCGTGCCCAGTAGTAGGCCATTAATGGGTTGAAGGAAACATGTAATATATCAATAGTTACCTACGATGTTCAGTCAATGACTACTATCAAGTTGCATGTTGCATTACTTTATTCAGCAAATGACGGTTGACACAATGTCAAGTTAAACGGCAAACATACAGATTTTTATCTAATTGGAATAGCGCTGCAAAGCTCCGAGTAGATAGCGCCTCTCATTAGGTGGGAGGTTCGTTATATTTTCAAACCAATGTTCAGGACATAATCTTGAGTGTTTCGTAGCACAAGTGTCTTTTTTATTTTTAGTGCATATTTCGACTCCATTTTCAAGCAATTGAGGCAATATATGTAGGTATTTTTTTCGTTTAAATACGCTAAGTCCATTTTGTTACGATTGTTACGATCAAATGAAATACGAGGATAATAATAATCATTTGCTAATTTCTATTCAATGAACCTTTCATTAACTGTTAATGTAATGTGACATGCTATCATAAGCTCTAATAGCGTCATCGAGTAGCAAAATTTGGTATTCATTCCCCAATAATCGATTTGGAAACAGGAACTAGTTTTTCGATTCTTCGTTACCGTAGTTATTCGTGGCGAATTTGATCGGATCGATCTTTCGCGTTGTTCATTCGGTTGCTGTGTTCGATTTATACTCGTAGTTCGATGGGATTGTATCTAATTTTAGTGTCCTTGCTTTGAAGATTGAATTTAGTAGAATCGATGTACCGGGAATAGGTAATGATTGGTTGCATACTGGCTTTTAAGCCAGTTGTTAAGAATTTATTACAAAACTATCTATACATATAATACATCTGTAACTGTGATGTTTGTAATTTGCAAATGTATTCAAAAACTCATAATAGTTGGCCTTTATATACGCAAGAGAACCAAGAACAATATTTTTCATGTTGTCTGTATGTTTATGCACAATAATCTTAGAAACGCTTTATACGACTTAAATGCAGTTTTCAGGATTATATTGATGGGCCTTCCTTAACATTTAGTGTCTTTTTCATTTAAATCGGTTAACAAATAAAGATGTTATGTCAATTTATGTCAATCTTTCATTGATTGCTAGGCGAAAC
>DWJN01007287.1:0-10089 GCA_018248895.1 Carystus phorcus | reverse complement strand
ACAGTTATATACGAATGGCGTTACAATCAACAAAAGTACTAATTATTCTGAACGATTTTACAATGTATAAAAATAGTATAATTAATTATTTATAATTTGTATTTAATCGAATAAATATTTATTGTACATAATCGAACTTTATTACTAATCAGATAAGCGGAGAAGGAACAGGAAATGTACATAGTGTAATCAGTTACACAGTGCTGCCAGCACTATTTAACATAGTATGTTATATACATATGATAAATAACGTAACCTTAAATTAATATTATTTTCAGATTTTGAGTTGTATAATCCTATTAGGTGTTATTATTACTTTATTAACTAGTATTGTTATGTTAATTTATAAATCTTGAATTTTAAATGATGAAAATAATACCATCAAAGACTTTACGGCAAAATTATGCAACCTACTTTAGTTTGCTTATTGATAAGATCAGCCACAAAATACTGTCTAGCACTTTGCCAAAAATATTAAAGCGAGTAGGCAAACTTTTACTTAGAAAGGCATAAGTGTCGTTTATTTATTCCGGCGATACCATCTTCTGTATTTATGGTATTATGTTCTGGGATTTAAGGTTATGCTAGTAATACTATTCAAAGGAAAGGTGAAGTATTTTGACATAGACATGAAACTGTAAAATTTGCTTTAGCTTTTTTATTACAGTTTTTTTATTCCAAGGTTTAGTAGCTATAATTTTTGCTAGATATAGCATTGCGTATTGTTTTCCTTACCAGTTTTAGTATTTGTGATATTACTCAGTATCATTCCGGTTATATTACAGCTTTTAAATCACTATGTTGATTTAGTTATGAAAAAAAAGTTTGTATGTGTTTAATGACAGAAGACGACTGCGCTTGAAGTGACTTTCCGTAGAAGTGCCTTCTTTATCAGTTTCTACTACCATTATTTGACCTATATTCATGTTCCAGAATTAAAAACGTAACATTTTCAGAAATTCTATTCACGGAGGCAATTCTATGTTCGTCCTCTTTTATTCGGATTTTCTTTCAGCTCCCATAAATGGTACCATTAAAAAGCTAAGAATTCGGGCGGACTTACTTAAATATACTTCGCACGGATGCTCAAATTGATATAAAATACTTGGCTCCTTGATATCTGCCCAGAACGTCACGGCCTAGAAATGTTCAAACATTTTATGTTCCCGCCCGCGATTATATAAATTAACTTTAAGCTCCATTTATTACTGAATTGTTTCTGGTTTAAATCAGTGTTCTCATAAATAAAGTAGGCTACGTGATTCATAATTTGTTTTTAATATATTTTTTATATTATGTTATATCAGGTCATATTTACACGCCTCATCATCTTTAATAAGCAAATAAATGTATACTACGTATAAATTACGCCTGTACCAACTGTTTATTATTGCAGTGTTAATTACTCGAAGTAGCTAACTCTCTTATACATTGATATACAAATCTTGTAACTAATTAAATACAGTTTAATCCTGCTCAACAAACAACCCTGCGGTGGAATAACTTGCTTTTGATTTTCTAAACTTTCACCCGCTCTTTGAAGGTCAATAAAAGGTCAATAGTATTTTAACCTTAACTCTTCTCAACAACTTGAATTTGTTGTTTTCCGGTATATATTTATTTTATTATTGAATTTTAAAGTTTGCGTTCAGTTATTTTATGTTGTAAAATAATGGTTACTAATAATATACTTTACTAAGATAAACTTGGCACTGCTATACTGTAAAGTTTAATATCTTTTGTTTATTGAAAAAAATTTAAGTGATCTCTAGCATTAAATTATGTTTCTGTGTATGGTGCTTAATATGGTTTTTTTTCGTTTCAGGTAATTCAAGAATACTATACAAGAGCAAGTATTCATCGGTAATTTATTGTTTATAATTGCAAGCTTAAGCGAATATATTTAAGTGCTAACCATGTAGGTTAATAATGTCTTGCTTGAATTTTTACTCAGACGCTTAGTATTGATGTCCAGAAGTAGATACAATATCATAAATTATAGGATGAGGTACATTTTTCTATATTTAAACCAAAAAAAACAAAAAAGTACTTATTCCGGTACCTACTATAAATACAAGTTAGTATATTCCCATTGGTTTTGAAGCATTTTAATGGTTGTTCTATTTCTAGGCACACGTGGTTATGTCGATAAGTATTGGTCATTAACGATCCACCGCAGACCGCTGGGTTCTTAGTGTGGCTTAAGAAGTTTTTTTACTCTGCCACGCTGTTCCATGGGGGATAGAAGGGTTAGTTTTAAATTTGTTCCTCTTATACCGTATTAAATTCCCTTACATCCTATATTTACGATTAGCCTATCGAAAGTGCGGTACAAACGTCCCTAACGTATGACCGAAAGGCATTTAAAATTTATACAAGCATTTGCCATTCAATACCATTTCCGATCAAGCGATATACATTGAGCCCTTCGTTTCTCGATAGGTTTTATACGAAGTATATTAAAACCAGTATTTATCTCGATATTTAAGGTACTTTACAAATTTCCAAAAAAAAGAACTTAAAATAAATTTAAGTTAAAATTATTCCAGTATTTGATTGATCTACGTGATTTACGTATTCTTGTCATAATCCGTCGTTGCAAGGAACGCACCAACTAAAGCAGCCGTAGCGAAGAGAATTCCGCAACCTTTCCCGCCCGAGCAATGTTACGACGAGAATTCCGCATCAAAATTACTCAAAAAATATAGTTCAGTACGTGTGTTCAGTGTGTGTTCAAAAATGTAACTGGGGTATGGCGGGTAAGTTTACTCGAAGGAATCATCGTCAACAATTAACTAAAGGGAATAAATCCGAGGACTAATTTGGATATCTCCGACGTGGCGGATGAATACAAGATCGATTGAAAATTCGTAATATACTGAGCTTTAGCCTTCTATGAAACAAATACTTATTTGAAGATAATAATAACATACAGTATTAACCGCGTTAAACTTAAACGCATCTTAACCTTCAAATGTTATATTGTTTAATGAAAAGCTTAAATCTCAATTATCGTACCATTTAGTAAGACATCTGTCGTCGGTTGTGTCATAAATCATTCTTACACTTAATTATAACATCCACTCGACTAAGCATGTGACATTAAATGTTTCTAATTTACTTTTTTAAGAGGCGCACGTTTGTTTACGCGTGTCGTGCATACACGTGTTTTAGAAATTACGTGTTATGAACATAAAATCTCCCCTCCCATAGGGCTGCTATCAGAACCCCGCTGTTAAGCTAGCATCTTCCTGTTTTTGACAACCTTATTTGAAAATAAATTGTCCTTTTGTGTTTTCGCATTGCATGGGGGTAGTTTCAAAACCCCTTCATTGCAAGCTTTTTAACCGCTTAATTATGTTTCTTTGTGGTTCGGTCTGTGAACTTAAATGTTGAATAATAATTGTATAATAAAGGTCGATTGTTTAAATTCACCCATCAGTAGCAGAATCCTTTGTTCTCTCTAATATAAGTAGCGTAGACTATTACACATGCCTGTAGCAAGAAAGTCTGGCATTTCTGTATAAATACACTTTAAAAAAGGAAATTAGAGGGACATGTTCACAGTATTTCAGTATGTAGCTGTATAATCTAGATTGATCCACCATGGGCACTTTAAGCATAAAATAAGACTTGGTCAATGGAAAAAAGAAACCTCTAAAGTAGGTATTACAAAAGAGGCACAGTTAGTTTGTGTTACATAATAACATTACACTTTTCTGATATTTGAAATGGTAAATTGGTAAAGCGCAACTTTTTTGTCTCATATACTTCATACCAGGAGTTACGCCAAGCAATCAAACCTTCGAGCCTCTTATTTATACAATGGTAGACTTTTATGATTTTAAGATGGCTTCACATTGCGGGGTTGTTCTGACAATTGTACTAGTCCCCACAACGTTTAGATTGTCATTTCACGAAACAATTCATGACTGCAAAAACATTCCTTTATTTTATCGATGACTAATCATTGTGGATAACTTATCTTTAATGTCGATTAGATATCCGTATGGTAACGAAGGAATGTCAAGTTTTTCCTATTAGGTGTTCAGATATTGTTGCGTTACTACCGCTATAGTGTTCTGCGAAAATAATATTATAATTTGATATCAAGTAAAATTGGTATTTTAGAATTGAAACGTATTAATTAAGTAACCAGGTACTATTAATAATAATGAAGTATAGGGAGAAATTCTATTAAAGTTTTGCTAGCGAATGTTGTGGAATTTTAATTAGTTTTAGAGTCTAGGAAAGACGCTATGTAGTTCTAAAAGGACCAGTTATGTATCGACCTGTTAATTTAAGTACAAGAGTTTTTACTTGAGTCTTAACTTATACATAAGCAACGATATACATTTGAACGTGAATGTATAAAACTAATACCAAGAAAAACTACTTCGCAAAAACGCGCTTCGCGATGTCGCTAACCGATTTTTGGAAAGAACTAATTGGATTGAAGCAGATCGACACGACTAACTGGCATTTCAAACTTTTTATTACCCATTCAATTCAGCGGCGGCTGTTTCAAAGCGAAACGCGATCAGAGGAAATAAAGTAACAGTTTGTTGTTGAACGGTTTGTTGATTCCAGTATAAAAGCAATAGAGCAAAAGGTAAGATCGAAGTTTCGCAAGTTTGTTATACGATTTTGCGGTGACTCATTGCACGAGATCCAATGTATCCGAACGACCGCGGGCCAACTTGCCGCTTTTATTACCTTCGAGTCAGGCGAGAAGCCTTAGAACTAAGTTACATTAGCCCAGGAGAAAGAATATGCACGCACATATTGTTGTCTCTTTCTTTGCTGCGGTAACTGCAACATTGTTCTTCCAGGGTTTGAATTGTAAAACCCAAGAAGGTGAAAAAGTAAAAAAAATATTATAATTTGTTTTTATATTAATATCTAATTACAAAAACCGTAGCGTAATGAAAATGATATTGGTTCACGAAAGAAAGATTCCCTTATAAGTAAATGACAACAATTCGTCCATTGATAATCAGTTAATATCACGCAAATGTCACATGCGATGCCATAAATGATGACCAGTTATTGTATATTTTGATCAGCTTTGAAGAATATCGAATAAATGTCCTCAACAAAGTTTTCTTGTTCATTTCACTAACTTGAAATGTCAGGCTTAAGAACTTGCCTGAATAAACAACATGCAAAATTGCCAATTAAAACTTCGTCTGTACGAAAATCTGTTGTGTAGTAAATTCAGTTAAAGCTGTGTTGTGCGCCAAATACACCATAATGAGGATGTTTGTCTCTTTAGTACCTTTTTAAGTTATTTCGAAACAACTTCAAGTAGATTTTCTAAATACCATAAGAGTTACAGAAATCCCTCAAAACACAACTTCTTTCAAACATGTGACGGTAATTTTTAGTAGTGCAAATAGGTTTTTAAAGGCAGTCTATAGATATTATTTGTTTATAACGTTACACGCATATCCCCCGAGCAAGGTTTGATCAGGCTTCGTAATGCAACACAAAGATAACAATTATGGGATAGACATGGTCTGAATAACTTCACATACTTACAATAGAAAGAAATAAAGAGAAGCGAATACAATGTCGTTTCCCAGACTGCCGACCAAAAAATAACATCTCAATGACAATGAATCATAATACAGCGTTACGATCTAACGGTAATCGAAATTACTGGGTAAAGAGTAACGATGATGACTTTTTGACATCGCTTGCCAGTAAATTACATCTAAGTTAAAGCGACATTTATTTTTATTGGTATAAGTTATCTATAAGAATACCGAAACAATTTATCAGTTTTAAACACCGTGAATAATAAAATACAATTTGTCAGAAAAAATATATTTATAATGACTCATTCATTTTTATTATCTTATATTTTTGCTTGGTTGTGATTGACTCATGTTCTCCCATGTCTCTAGAAAAACCAACCTGTTTTAAACAAAGGGCTTTTGTGTGTTTGGTATTTCAGTTTTTATGTATTAGACGACAATAATTCATATACCAATGGATATATCGTAGCTTTGATCAACTCCAGAATAAGTATTGATTGATTTCTTTATCCATTATATCAAGTAGTTCGTAAGTATGAGTATTAACAAATAACAAGGAGGAAATATGAATAAATAATGTAATAGTGCCACTGATCTTAGATTGAATAAGAATACTAGCTGATACCGAATTTGAATTGAACGTGAGGTGGAATCCAAATGCTATGCATGACAGTATTTTGTTATTGACACATTGCTTGTCTTATTTTGTTCCTAAAACTTCCATGGATCAATTACAAAGCTACGTCATTGCCAAACTACGTCTGTTCTGGTTAACCGTACAAATAGTCCGTCGTCCACATATTTTAGTAACGTGTCCTACTAACCAGTGATGGATTGATGTTATACAAATAACATTGTTATTTACATTACATTTTAAATATATGAATACAAACGAGACGTAACCAGTAGCGGTTGAAGTTACTACCTAAACCAGTTTTATCCGGTAAGTAGATCGTTGCCCCCATTCTGTTGTAAGTTATACCTTTGATTTCTTGACGACTTGGAATAAATATGTAACTGGCTATAGCAGTCGAAGGCGCTCGGGTTTCATGTACCGTACTACTAAAAGGTTACGACGTTTTTTGAACTCAAAACTGACGCTATTTTTTTAAGAGAATAATTGAGGTCTGTTAAATAATAAAAATGTGTTGTCATATTAAATTGAATTGGATAAAATAAACCTAGTCATAACACTAAATAACTAGACTTACGTTAGAAGGAAAGTTACAGTAATAAAGTTTACTTTCCGATTGGTAGAAGTATCGAGGCATATTAGTATACTGTTATTAAACTTTGCTAATAATTACTAAACTAAGTTCTTTAACTGAAATTATATATCTTCTATATATAAAAAAGCTGTAACTGATCGCTGTCTGTACATGACAAATATAATTATCATGTACAGAACCTAAAACAACGTTTTTTCATTTTGTCTGTTTGTATGTGTGCGCACGATAATCTCAGAAACGGCTTATTCGATTTGAATGCAGTATTAACGATTATATTATGATGGTCTTTACTTAACATTTATTTTTTTATTTAAATCGGTTATGTTGCAGAACAACGTACCCACCTAATATAAGTATCAGAAAATGTGCACCCGTCCTCGCGAACTTCTTTGCAGTTTATATTTAAAACTTACGGTCAACATTAAGAGGGTTGTGTCTACGTAGTATACCCCCATTCCTACTACCCCCCATTCCTTCCCCACGGATACAATGCAGTTCGCTTTTTCACGTTCATAAAAACTGAATTTCATCTCTGTTTTAACCTACTTCTCGATAATGCACATCGTCATTTGAAACTAAGTCTGTGCTTCACAGGCAAAACTTTTTCAATGGAACTTACGAAGGAAAGTGCATTTTCATCTCCATTAGAGTGTCGCTATCGACATAGCTTAAGGCGTTATCGATAATGCACCGGTTTGTCTCACCGCCAACAGCAATTTTTCTAAGTCCGAGTGCAGTGCATTAAAAATGTGAGTCATTACTTTCTTCGTTGTACCTACATAATATGTGCGGGTTGAATAAAACATATTTTTTTATATGTCTTCTATATTTTCCGATTTTCATTGTGCTATGTTATTTATTAACATACTTCTTTGTCTAGCTACTGAGTATTAGTTTGCTGATAACCAATTTCTAGGGTTCATCCGAGCCGTTTTCATTTGGGTTAAACTTCTACGGGACCTTTTGTGTGAGAATTCCGTACTATACATATATGTAATTAAGAATATTTGAGTTCATCTCACATAAGAAAAATACATTTTGTCATTATTAGATAGTTTTTAATAACGTAATAGGTCGTTTTCTTATATATATTTACAGTTTTAACTTGTTACTATTGAGTTAAAACAGTTGTATTGGTTGGAACAAATAACTTGTAAGTAAATTTTTTGTCTTATAATTTGCTGTCAAATGCAATGTGATTTCATTGTAGGCAAATTCGTTTGAATCCTCTTAACTAAAAATCTGTTAAAATATTATGCCATTAACCCATTAGTGGCCTTCTACAGGTCTCTCTTCATCACTGAGGAGGTCTCGAGCATACACCACCACGCCGTTACAGTGCAGACTGGTGGGCTAGCCCAAGTGGCGAAAGTTTTTAAGGTGCACGAATACCTCCGACCTGGCTTAACGACTATTATTTCCCATAACAACAGGGCCTATGGCTTACTGTGCCCTTCGCAGCACGGCAGCATTCAAGCTTTTGCCACTAGGGGTCATACATCCAGGTACCGACCGCGCCCGCATTGATTAACTCTGTCGATCGTACAGGATCGACGTGAGCCGCCTGGCAACAAGCGCTTCTTGATAGTAATTATTTTTTCTTGGGTCCCTTTGGTTATGACAGATTTTTGAAGCTGTAACAAATTTAAATGAATACTGTAGCATATTTCCTTAAAGACGATCACTATAAAATCTTCGTTATTTACCTCTTACGGATATTGGATTTCAGAATGTCTGAAATGTTATGGATCGGCTTACCTTCTACAAAACCCTCCTTAAAACTTTGTTAGACTAGTCCCGTAAGACGCCGCCTTGAAGAATATTGCCCAATTTTACGCTCACGTCCATATTTGGCCACCGTAAGTACCACTAAAAAGTCCGGCGGCCACATAAGTTACGTTTATGGATTATGTTTACTGCTAGTAAACAACTGAAGTGTGGTGAGTTTAGATGGTTGTGTGTTTCCATTACGTCAAGTCGAAGTTGGGTGGTGTGCTAAAACTGAATTGATTTTGCTTTCTTTGTGACATGTCGCAAGTAGAAGTTTCAGAATGACGATGATGTGATTGATTTATCTCGGCGTACCAATTACCTTTGTGGCGCAGTGATCACCATAGCTGGCCGCTGATCAAAGGACCCCGAGTTCGATTCCCAGTGAGGCGAAATTTGAAAGATTTAAAACTCATCTTTTTCCTTTTCTTTTCTTCTCTCGGTCTGGGCATGTGTCCTTGTCTTTGTGTGTTCTACAATTCAATTCCTTTTACTTAATACAATGTCTATAAATATATACAATTTTATTATATTTCATTAAAAATATTAACAAAAATATCGTGTTAATGAAATATAACTGTACTTATATTTCCCATTTGGTCATAGTTGTAAATCATGGAACTTTAAAACAATAGGACAAAAAAGGCATAAAGAATACGTCATATCAGCATCACTAATCGAATTGAAAACAATTTTACTATCCTCTTAAGAAATATTCAATTAAATTGCATTTTTAGTGTCAAATATTATGTATAAATTGTGACTCGCACTCGATTTTCTTTGGTAGATATGTATTTTGCTTTGTATACATACTCGTAAATATCTACTTTTTTTTCCAATATTATGTCACATGCATGATCCGTCGCTCCTTTTTTATGTGAAAGGAGAACAAACGAACAAACACTTTCACATTATAATATAATCATCAAGCCATCAAGCTGATTATAGTTTTAACATTGTCATTTTTTACCTGTTTATTAAAAAAACATATTCGAGTCGTACCGTATAACTGAATGGGACTGGTGTGTCGCAGGACGATAAAATTGAGGCGAGCTTATCTTCAGTTTTTATGGTGCATTGCGTCGAGACCACGTCAGCGTAGGATGGGCGGTATAACCGCAACCTTGATTTTACCTTCAATATACACTGTGGCATTTGGTGTCCTAAACACAAGTCTAAAACAAGCTAATTTAGCCAGAGTATTCTTCCATCGGTTATAGAGAACATTAAAGAAAAGTGCAATACAAAATTTACCATTTACTCGAACATCCTAGCCATGATTTCACTTGTATGTGATTATGATATGTAAAATCACAATTTATATTAATGTACATACATATATCTACAAAATACATTTTAATTTGGGAATTTTTAATAAATGAACAAGCGTACAAATGCCTATAATGAAGGTATTTCAAAATCGCAGACCTGGAATAGCCAACTTGCTTTGGTAAACCATGTGGATATTTCAAGTACACTGGACAGCAAATAAACCGGGCCACCCGCTACCTCGGAACTCTCATTCAATTTTCTCAAAAAGTATAAAACTT
>DWJN01007286.1:0-10090 GCA_018248895.1 Carystus phorcus | reverse complement strand
CCGAAAACAGAAATTTAAACTCATCATTCAAATTTCCGCCTCGCTGGGAATCGAACCCAGGACCCTTCGGAACGCGGCAGACGTGGTGACCATTACGCCACGCGAGTCGTCAATATGGAAATCTACTAATATTATAAAGCTGAAGAGTTTGCTTGTTTGGTTGACTATTTAAACACACTCATCTCGGGAACTACTGGTTCGAATTGTAAAATTCTTTCTGTGTTGGATAGTCCATTTAAGGAGGCTATAGGCTATAGGCTACAACCATTAGGAGTTCAGAAGTGATAAGAAATGTTACAAAAACGGGACAAATGTTCCAAGGTGATACAAAGTTCGCCCGCTCTACTAGTAACAATATAATTGTATAACAAAGTTTCAGAGTAATTTAAAATAACGCTCCTTAATTAACTATTATATATGTATTTTTTATCTTACTTGCCACAAGTTTACGTAGTATTACGCAGTAAATGCAGTTTTAATTAAAACGAAACATCATTTTTAAAGTATGTTATACAGCGAATTTTAAGAATATTTAGCTATGAGAAAGTTAACCTATTTCGTTTTTAATTTAAATTGATATATAGGATCTACAAGGTTTTCATACTATTATGTAATGTCCTTAAATGTATAACTTTTCTGTTACTTTAACTTTCCATCCTCTACAAATACGCCCTGGGGCAGCATGGTGGAGTATGGTATAGGCCTCCTCAGCGAAGAAGACCCAAGTATACAAAGTAATGGGTCTACAATGGGCAATTATAAATGCTACTGCTATTCAAACTTCAAATTTAACATAATTGTATAACATTTAGGTCCGGTTTCTGAAAGGCTGATCAAAGAAAAAATTAAGAAATTCACTGTCAAATCTATTGTCAAACGTCAATTGGGTTGCAGAAAGCATGATTGTTCAAAAATTATTCGCTAATCAACGTTTCAAAAACTCGCATTGACTTCATAGAACTTTTACGTTAATATGCGTGTTATATGAACGAAATTTTAACAAGTCTTTCAGAAACTGGCGGTTAATCTCCTAAAATAATACACATACATACAAACCATACATATATACAAAGGAACTTATATACATACATACATACATACAAAGGCATATAAAATTACTTAAAGCATTAAAGTAAAGTAAACTTAAATAAAGTTAACTTTATATAGCATTTCAACTATCATATTTATTACTTTGGTAGATTCAAGCATATTTCACATCAGCATAACACATAATAAAAACTGAAGTAGGTGCGTAATTACTCTGTAATGTGGAAATATCGAATAATTAATCAATTTTACCTAAATTGAATGTATAATTAGACGACTATCGACAAGTTACAATACCCATTTAATAAAAGATAGCAATTATAAAAAATGATATTAAAAAATGCGTATAGGTTTCTAACAAAATATTGCCATACTTACTAAACACGTCCTTAGCAACGTCTAACGTAATTACAATCTTGACGAAGTTTTCTAAATCAAAATTACAGGAAAACAGAAATATATCAACGCCGTCTTTTTCCGTACAGCTTATGGAATCTAATTTTGATATCTGGAACGTAAAATAACAGTAAAAATAAGAGTACAGATTAGCGAAAAAAAAAACAATTTTTGTTTCATCCAAAAGAGAAAATAAGCCTTTTTCCCATACCTTCTATCGAATAACATATATTTTGAATTAAACTTTATGTTTTTTTTATTGAACCTTATACATTGTGTTCAGATTTGGTGAAATACCTAGTTAATTTTAATGTAAACACAGAGCTTCTATAAGTCCCTATGTAAAATCTTATTACTTTTGATGTGCCCTACAAGGTCCATGTTAACCTACCTATAAGATTAATAGTAAGACCTATAAGAGTATACATATATGTAAATTTAACATGGAGTGTCATAAAAATAAAATAAAAGGAATCTGTTTGGTAGCCAAGCCAGTAAGGCTACGAACATTCAATGTATAGTACCGCTAGCTTCAAAATAGGCAGCGCAGTAACCTCATTAAACGGTTTAGCTCGTAATAAAGGAAAGATGTAGGCTTGCTCTCTTACACACACGTATAATAACTTACATGATAACCTGTGATCAATTTGTTTTTATTTATCTTTATTTCCGCGTTGATCGATTTCCACGTCACATTGCCCGTATTTCTGACCTGCAAGAATAATGGCACATAAAGTTATATCTACTTTATTCTTACGGTTACTGACTGACAGACAAGTTTTAATTTTCATAAAAAGAAACGATTTTTATAAATTAATTCCCTCAAAGTATATGATTAAAATTCCGTCCAATCCACTCTGAACTAAATGTAATTTACCACCCAATTTGGATGTTTTTGAAGCTATATTTCAACAGATAGATAACAAATTAATAAATCTTTTATACAACAAATAAACAAGAGGACATAATTATGTCCTAACAATACAATAATAACATCGCGACTAAACGCGTACACTTCGAAGGCCATTTATGGAAAGGTTTTACTAATCCAAAATTATATTTACACATAATAGATATCTTTGCAGCCGTTCGAAGTGTCCTGGGTTTGATTACCACTTTGACAGAAATTTAGTCAATGAGTTTATACTTCTGTTCTCGATCTGAATGTGTATCCTTGTTTGTATATATTGTCTATAGTAGTCAAGCTACATGGAATCCTAATGTGGGACTGTGAGTGTATGGCGTTAATCTTGTCTATAGTAGTCACGCTACATGGAATCTTAACGTGTGACTGTGAGTGTGTGGCGTAAGTCTTGTCTATAGTAGCCACGCTGGATGGAATCCTAATGTGGGATTGTGAGTGTGTAGCGTTCATCTTGTCTATAGTAGTCACGCTGCATGGAATCCTAATGTGGGACTGTGAGTGTGTGGCGTAAGTCTTGTCTATAGTAGTCACGCTACATGGAATCCTAATGTAGGACTGTGAGTGTATGGCGTTAATCTTGTCTATAGTAGTCACGCTACATGAAATCCTAACGTGTGACTGTGAGTGTGTGGCGTTATTTATTTCATAATAGCCCATCAGGCTACCAACTATTAATGAATATGCAATTACATTTATTTAACAATAGTCTAATCTCTTGAGAGCTTAAGCTTGTTTTAACGTAACCGAAATGACATGAAAAATATTGCATTTTGTGTTTTACTTACAATATATGTATGGTCGTCGGTAATGAATTTGGTTTTGGTATCAGATATTTGGACGTCCGTGATGTTCCGTTGGTTCGAGAAGCTAAAACAAAAATTACTGTGTGTAAGTACTCTATACACGTAACGAGTTATATATCTTTGGTATAAATGAAGAAGATATTTACATGTCCAAAGGTACCTAATTTCTGAATTATTATTGAATAAAAAAACTTTTTCTTTTTGAAAAATTAATTTTTGTACAAAGAAACCGCTTCAACACAAAACCCAAGAGCCAATAAAAGTGTAAGACATCTAAATTTCGATTATCATTAATATGATAAACTATCGAACATATAATACATATAATTTTTCTGTTCTATAGATTAGGACCTAAGCGGCTCAACCAATTTCTTACAATTTCTTGTCTTTAATGGTATAGATTCGCTTAAGTACACACAAAAATCCTCAAAATCGGTCCAATCGTCTAGGAGGAGTTCAATGACGTACACACAGACAGAGGAATTATGTATATAAAAACATGTGTCATTAACAATTACATACCCATCAACAGTAATCTTGTCTGCTTTCAGAATAAATGGTATTTCTTTTACATATTCCGTAAAATGGCCACGGTTGCAAACATTGTATAATCGAACTTTTATAAAAAGTTTTGTGTCTAAACTTGTTTGTTTGCTCATATCCACCTCTATATGTTTCGTGTGCTGCAATAAATATAATTAGTTTAAAAAAAGTTTATTATTTTATGATACTCGTATCATATTAATACCTCTCTAATTACAATCCAATGATAAATAATATAATATTACTGTCTTCTTGGTTAGAATTAAAAGACTCCGAAATCATTGTAACCAATAATACACAATTTGAGAGCCCTTACTTAGTATTGAGATTTTAAGAAAACCTGTTTGAAACATTCTAATTCATTTGTAAATTATTAAAATCATTTTAAATAAAACTTAATGAACCATTGAAATTAAAATATGTAATACAATATACATATGTAAGCTGTGTAGAAATGACTGAATATTTATCCAATGATATACGATAGGTAAATTACATTGAGAAATATTATAAAACTTACACTAACACCCATTTCTAAGGGCTGCGGTAGCATGTATCTGTACCAGCCCGCAGATTCTTGTTCAGCATCAATATACAAGACCTTAAAAAACAATCAATTATTAATAAAAATGGCGACCACGTCTCGGAAAACGGAGTATGAGATGCCCCCAGACCAGGTGGACTGATGACCTGAAGAAGACGGAGGGCATCCACTGAATTCCGAAGGCTCAGGACCGGTCAGAGTGGCGTAAATTAGGGGAGGCCCATGTCTAGCAGTGGACGTCCAAAGGCTGATGGATGGATGGAATAAACTTTCGTTTGACACGTAATTAATCGTGTTCAGGATTGCTTCTTACATAAAAAGTTGAAAATTAAATATATTTTGCTTGTAATAAAAAAGATTAATATTTTAGACAAAAGATTAAAAAAAAAAAAACTAAAAAATTATTTTATTATTTTTTTTTTTTATTTATTATTTGTAAACTTTCTACGCAATATTCTATGAATACTTTCATCTTTGTATGAATAGGTCGGACTGAAAATCAGTGCTGTTGCCACGGCTTTTGCTGGGTCCGGTCCGTATTGCGGTCTATGCTGCAACACAGATCAGTAATGTACGTAGATATATGGCGTAACATTCGTTTTTAAGGTCTCTTTTTTGTATTTTTTTTCAATGTTAAGCCTGTGGTTTGTGTTGTTTCAGCCGCGATTAAATGATTTTGTTTCTTTTTTTTCAATTTCATGACTTATACGACCAAGCTTATTTTAATTAGCTACAGGTATGAAGTCAAACAAAAAACGTCTTAAAACCTTTGAAAAATTCTAGTAAGCATAAAAAAAATTGCATATCACAAACAAAAATCAGTTTTGTTCCGCTATTGAGATGTATACCCTAATTATAATAATGATGATGTTACGTTATAGAATCTCCATGTCATCAAAATTCCATTAGAAATGAATTTTTACAAAACAATTGGCATACTGCGATTTTAAGAGGCACAATGCATCAGGACAATCTTTGTTCTAATGAAAGTTGCAGAGGAAAACAATGCACCTACTGCCATAGCTGAGATTGCAATTATCGCAAAACTATTAACAGACATTTTCAGTTGGACAAGAGACGATGTTGATCATAATGTTTTAGCAGTAGACAAATATTATTTACAAAGTAAAGAAGAGTTTAATATTAGTCAGGATTTGGCATGGCTTGTATTGGTAGTATTTGTCGACTGTCCTCTAACCACAATAGTACATATATATGTTTGAAATACTTCAAAGAACACTGTTTCATAGGATTAAGCCGGAACATTACACAAACAGAGTAAGGGTGTGAACTCTGTCTCAAATAGGTAAGTGACTTCTAAGAAGGCACGATAAGGCGTGGTAGGTATTCGTAAGTGGTTGTCGATTCGATTAACCAACTCGGAGCCACATGAAGGAAGTTGTACTGATCAGCGAACCGAGACGAGCGGTCACACCCGGCAAAGATTTACGCCACAAGATTCGCAAATTCAAAACCGCGTGGACGTTTCCTTTGCCTCGAAAAAAAGTTGACGCTCGCGAATGCGCGGGAAATTTGACGTTTCCATATTTAATCTGTGCACAAATTTAAGTCATGAATTAACGCAATGTTTTTTTGTTATTTAAAAAGAAATATATTTGATATTGTTTTCGTTAATTAAAGAAGTATTTTTGTGGGAAAATTTCATCATGGCATCTCTTTAGAGTTGCATTCTGAGCATGAGAATTATTTGTATGTCCGTTAGAATGTTGTGCATACTATTTTTGTGTCCGGTACTTCTTGCGTCAGTGTTGACGTTAACCATAGATTCTCAATTGGGGACTTCAATTGAAGGTGAGAATTTTTTCATATTTTTAAAAGTTACTTTTCGTGGCGTGTGTGGTACAGCTTTGTGGATGAATGATCTTACAAAATGAAATTTATGGCAAATATTTGTTTATATTCCGTTCCTTATTCTTCTGATCTTTCCTTTTCCAATTTTTTTCCAAAATTTGTATTTGTTGATTTTATTTCCCGTCGCTTACTTATGCCATATTAGGAAAAAAAAACAAAAAAAAAATGGTTGAACTATTTATTAACTGTTGAGGATTTCCCCATGAACATTGCCTGAAGGATCAAAACAAGGTGAAAATTAAGTTGAACTCTTATTATTGGTAAACTACCTATCCATGTGCAACTATATTTAGCAAATGTATTTATTTCCGAATAAAAAAATCAGCGCGATATCCCGAACTATAATCTGTCTCGACAATTTGGCACTCCAACAAATTTCACCTAGAACCGTTCAGCCGTTTTGGTGTGATTACCCGATAAATATACACCAACACTTTTGCATTTTTAATATTATTTAGTGTAAGATTAAAATTAGATCTACATAAGCAAGGGCATACCCAGGATTTTCGTTCAGGCGGGATTTTTAGTTTGGGGGGGATTTTCGTTCCGGGAGATTTTTGTTTCGGGGGATTTTGGTTTCGGGGGAATTTTCGTATTCAGGGGTATTTTTTTTCGGGGGAGTTTCGCTTGGGAAGGATTTGCGTTCTAGAGCATATGATCTCTGGAAGTTCTTCTCTTTAAACGATTTATTTTAAGAGTAAAAATTGGGTGTTTAGTATTTCAAATGCGCTACATTTACAAATGAAGCTAATGATACTCACATTTAATATCGTTAGATGTTGTTAGTTCCAATGTTTTGTATTGAATTTGACATCAAGATGTGTGGTATATGTATATACATATATATAGTAGGCACTTTCATAAATTGTAGTAAAATTTTTAGAAGAGGTAACCCTTTTTAAAATCTCGTAATGGTCGTGACGAAATTAAACTAATAGGCAGTGGCGGACTAAGGGAGGGGCGGAGGGGGCGGTCCGCCCCGGGCCTCCAGTCCTAGGGGGCCTCTAAATGGATGAAAGTTCCCTTGATCAAAAAGTAAATAAGCCTTTGAAAACTTACTTAGTATCCACTTTAGAGGAAGTCGGGTTGGGGGCCCTGTAGGCAAATAAGTATAGCCTGTACCGGTAGTTATTTTTTTTCTATTAAAATTACTTCCGTCTGTCCGCGGTATAGATCAAAAGCTATTGGTTGTAAAAAGTTGTAATTTGGTAAGGGTATTCTTTTTAGGGCATTTAAATAATAAGTTGTTGTAAAAAGATTTTTACTTTTAATTTTTTCTAAATTTTGTAACGTTTTTTTGAAAAAAAAAGTATCTTATTTTTGCAACTGGTCATGAAAAAAACATCAATTACAAGATATACATACTCAATGGTATAATGCAAATGTGAAATAAAAAAATGTTTTTACACTAGGGGCCTCCACTTGCCGCCCCGGGGCTCTGACAGGGTTAGTCCGTCACAGCTACTCTGTCCGATGAAAAAGGAATTTATAAATTGAAAATTCCTAATAAATTAAATATCTATATAAATATATAAAATTGGAGGCGCCTGTTTGCAATATTAAATTAAACGCTTTTTACTAAACGCATATGAGTATATATAACAAAATAATATATTTTTTAATTTTGCGCGCCTGTCTGTCTATCTGTCTAACTGTTTGTTCTGCCTAATCTCTGAAACGGCTGGAACTTTTGACGGGACATTCACTGGTAGATAGCTGATGTAAAAAGGAGTAACATAAGGCTACTTTTATTTTAGAATTATTATAAGTTATCGTAAAAAAATCCACGTGGACGAAGTGCGGGCATAGCTAGTATATATCTTATAGGATATATCTATATGATGATTTTAATGAAGATAGTAATAAACGCTGCAGTACAAGGCCGGACGTAGAAACATGTCATTTGGGTTATTTAACGTTCTCCAGACGATCTTAAATAATTGTAGGTATCCGGTATCGTAGCCAGAAGGTTGATAAAAAATGCACATTACCCTACTTCAAAGGACATAGTTGATGCCAGACTACAGACAAAACTTACCAAAGTCAGCCAAGAATCCATGTACTTTATAACGTCTAATTCATAGCGTTGACGGTAATTGTACTTTTGATATTGCTTATTGATCCTAAATCTAGACTCATTTTGACCAATGAGATTTCCATAAATATCCTCCAAATTAAACAGAACAGGATTACCTACACAGTGTTGTTCATATAAATGACTACACAACAACCCGATCTCAAGTTCTCTAGAGATCATTATGTCCTATATGAATACAATCCTATATGCCTTAAGGAAAAGAAACTAATATATAGGTTCTCCACACTCAAGTGCGAATTGGTGGCAAAATCGTAGCTAAAAACATTGCACATAGGTACTATTCGATAACCTATCTATTTACCTAAGTGTTCTTCACTTGCCAGTCAATAAGTTATTCAAGAAAACATTTTAATAAATTATCAGCAACAACGGTTGTCTGGATAATCTAATCGATTTCCTTCATTAAACACCTTTTGTATACATTCAGTTTTTCTACGGCTAGTAGCAAAAAATTCAAGGAGACTTCGTATTGTTCCAAAAAGGCTTTACATCAGTTGGCACCATTCCGCTTTGAATAGCGAGGGAGTGATTCAGCGCCGTGACTTGCAGTTTTACATACTCCAGATATACTTACGTGTCCTTGAGAGCGATATAAAGATTGATAGACTTAGTACTTATCGTCACAAGTGTGATGATGTAATGTTAGTAAACAATACAATTCCAGTTTTAATACACGAATATTTTGTCTGTGTTTACTAACGTAGTCCGAACAAAGGTCCTAACTTGTTGTCTTTTAGATTAATTGGATATTCACTCTTTATCTTGGATTGTACTATAATCGTATATTCGTCTTTCGCCCTTTCTTCTCGCACCCCCGGAAGGTAATCAAAACAAAGATGCACCTACATATTGATAAAATGCGCACTTGAATAGAATTTGAATTAAAATTCAGCATGTGTCGGGAACAGACGGAACAGGATTCCGTGTTATAAACCAACAAATGCTGTGTTACTCTGTGGTGTGTTCTGGACCATTACTGTGTCTGTACTCTGTCTGTGAGTATATAGAAACGTGTTCGCGGTGTTTCATGTCCAAATGTCCACAACTCCACACGTATTTTCCTTTATAACATTCAAGTTCCAACAAGCATCACACGTCTTCCAAACCTTCATCATTCCGTTCATCAATTTCATAAAGAGTAGAATACGAAACTTTAATGCAATGATCGTTTTTTAGGTCGACACGAGACTTAAGTTCGACATTGATACTAAAACGCATATCTACCTACATACATATGTAAATTTAACTCAAGCCGAGTGAGTTCTATGTATGGCTTAGTACTACCTGAGACTCGTAAATTTATTCTGTTATTTTTGAAGTTTTTATGTGTATAAATTATGTTATTATTTTATATGAGTTTTTTATAGATATTTTTATCTGTTTACCTACTTGTACGTGGCCTTGTCTTTAGTAATCAATTCTCTATTTGATAGATAAAAATAAATAAATATTGGTTTCATTATACAGCTTACGGATCTACCTTCTAATGTTATTTTCGGTTTTTATGTTGTTATAGATAATTAATATAAAAGCGCCAAATTCGTCTGTACTTTTTAGCCCTCTTATAATAGATTTGGTCGGATAAATATACAGATGTCCTTATATTTTCAAAATCTACAGGAAATCCAATCGATATCGTAAGTAACGGGCGTCAAGCTAAGGCTAATAACTTCGACGGTTGGGTTGGCCACCACCCGCATTAGAGCAGCGCGGTGTATGCTAGAGCATACAGCTAGAGCAGGTATAGATACCTCAGTGATGAGGAGACCCGTTCTCAGTAGTAGGCCATTGGTTGACGGCGTGTAAGAATACCGGGAAAAGAGTACCGGGAGTTTTTTTCCTCCGGCTTTTTTCTTCCGGCC
>DWJN01007285.1:0-10090 GCA_018248895.1 Carystus phorcus | reverse complement strand
CCTTCAACCCATTAATGGCCCACTACTGAGCACGGGTCTCTCCTCAACACTGAGGAGGTCTAGTCTACTAATTAAATTAACAACAATGTTTTCTCTAGTTAAAAACTCGACTAATGTTATTTTTTTTCTATTTCAGGTATGTATTAGTTTTGGATGACTGTACTGCAATCGAGAGTTGGTAAAAGGGCAAGTAATACCTATGTTTATAACTTTGTATATTCAATATAGTGGATTTGTTTGATATTTTACATCTCGATTACATAGCAACGAAGCAACAATATGCTGATGACCAGAATGCTTTTCATGACATTTTATAGCAATCAAAAATGTTATTATTACTTTTATATAGCAAATATACGACAACAACGAAGATAGCGCACAGTTATACAACAAAGTTACAAAGATTTTCCTAAAGTCTAGCAAATGGTATGTTATATATGCATGTTTATTAGGCGCATTAAATTTAATAGATAGTGGCGCCCCCGGTGTGCATCTACCTCGCAGATCAATAACCTGCAGAGGGCGACACATATTCGTGTCATGAACGCTGGCCGCTACCTCGGCCGGGGTCTCATTGTTTTCACCGTCGTATAATGGCTCGGTTTACATTTTTACAGATCCTATACACATTGTACACCTCCTGCCTTCATTAGATTATTAACCGACTTCAAAAAACCGACTTCAAAATTAAGGTTTTGAATTCGTTTGTATTTTTTAACGCAAGTTGTCACATTCGGTTGGGTATCTGGTTAGGAAAGGAGAAATTTAGACACATGTTGCTTTAATATAGTTGTAAAATATAAGTAATGCAGGTTTGAACTGTCTAATTATTTAAAGACTTGCATTAGTTATTACATAACTTGTCAAAATTGCAAACAACAAAACCAACATGGCGGCAAGCAACAATGTTAAAAATTGTGTAAAATTTTGTGTCTGGGTGAACTTTTAATCAATCAGTAACTTTTAATTTCTTACTAATCTTTGTAAAGTTATTTTTTGTATGAAAACTAATGAAAATGTTGTATATTAAATAAATAAACAGCTTTAACAGACGTAGGAAAAATAAAAAATATATTGTTCTTCGGTTCAGAAATAACCACACTACAAAAGCAACTGCGCGACAAAATCGAATGCGAGTTTTCTCCACAGTAAAAATAGTTTACAAAAACCGGCTGTTACACGGAAATGCGGAAGACTAAATACTTTGACTAAAATATATACCTACTAGTAACCACTTTTGCTCCGGTTTGACAATCCACATACGAAAAAAATATTGACAGATTTTTTTTACTGATAATTTTTTTTGTGATTCTATCGAAATAAAACAAACGCTACATATTACCTAACCCGAGCATACTGCAATAAATCAGTGAAAATCGCATCCAAATCGGTTAAGATATTAGTAAAAAACAAACATATAGGTTAATAGACAATAATCCTAAAACGTATTGTTTTCTATTGCATTCATAAATTAATAACAATTTATTCTAAATATCTACCACATAGACATCTATATAATTTACAGTTTCAAATAAAATGTTTAATTAAATACTTATGTAAAGTAACAAAAACCGGGTTTATTGCTACTTAACGATTTCTTCCAAACAATCCATCGGAAGCGTAGGAATAATAATGTATTAATAAAGGGAAGCAGTGCATAAAATAATCAGAAATAATAAAAAACAAAAACATTAAGAACTGTCTAAATATACCTTTTGCTTTAACCTATACATTAATGGTCACTACAGGGCACAAGTCTCTCCTTATCATTGAGGACTTGAGCGTACTCCACCACGCTTCTTCAGATCGGATTACTAGAGAAATTAGTGATCTGTACCGTCCAAAGATTTCCATACTTTATTGATTGCTCTCAACAATAACAATCGGAAGCGAATGTTTAACGTGCCCTCCGAAGTACAGAAGCACTCAAGGAATTTTGCAACTAGCGGTTACCTATCCTGGTAATAACCACGCCAGCAGTTGCTTAAATTGGTGAACATTGAGCGCTACTAACTTACTTTTACCCCAACTATCTATATGTTACCTCCAAGCTATCGATGGTCGGTTCTACTGATGTCATTAGTGCGATTATATAGTTAACAATGATTACATAGACCGTACACAAGATCATAATTACACGACCGACACGTCACGTGTCCGCGGTTGACCGCTCGCGCCGCAAGTACTAGTATCTGACGTCATGTACCAAGCAAATGTTTGACTCGTCATGTTTACCAGGTTTGTTTCTTGGAAAGCATTTTACTCCTAGTAGTCTCATAGTAATCGTCTAAGATTCAGCAGTCAGTATCTTGCTATATCCTTTTCTGAAAACATCTATACTTTTAATATTGTAAAATGGAAAAGTTTGTTTAAACGCACTATGGTCATGAATTATTGGTTCGAACTGAAAAATTGTTTTTGTATTGGATAGCCATTTTACCGAGGTAGGAAGACTATTCAATCTCCCCTTGTAGGACCACATCATAAGTGAGTTGAAGTGAAGATAAAGTCGATAAAGTTCGTCGTCAACTCAAGTCTGGGGCGGGACGCGTCGCCGCCTCCAGCCGCACCGCGAGAAATTCACGCCCGCGAATCATCAAATTTTAATGTAAATCGCTTGTACGTAGGGTTACCACTAACTTCATAGATATAATTCGCGCGAACGGACTAATTTTTATTTTTAATTTAAATTTAAAGTGAAAAAGTTTGAAGTAGTTAATCTTCTTAATATATATAAATTACATGTCACAGTGTTTGTCCGCGATAGACTCCTAAACTACCTAACACGGTGTGCAATTTGATCCAACTTGAAAGATAGGATAGCTTACATCTCGATTTATAGTCGCAATATTATTTTATTGCAAATTATTTAGTATCTTACAAAGAATTAGTTCCATAACTTTCTAACAGATAGCAGTGTAAGGCAATTTGTACCTATGTAAACCTTAGTCACAGCATTACGTGGCCGGGTCCCTAGTATTTAGTATAAGAATGAAACTTGTTTTTAATAATTCTTTTATTGAATTTGATCGTTTAAGTTAAACATGACACCATGATATGACAAAAAGCAACAACATATAGAGGATTACATACTTCAATTAGTGACGTATGGAATTAAAAAACTATGATACTTAGAAAAATAATTCTTCTATTCATATGTATGTCACTGAGTATTACGATAATTAAACGTTTAATAATAGAAATATCTCGCGATGTAAGAAGTGTTCAAACACGATAAGCAATTGTACACACAGATGACCTTAAATCCATTAGCTTTACGATGCCTCTATTTGCTGACGCGCCAAAAGTGGACGTAATGCGTCGACTTAACGGGAATACGACCGCCAACGAATTTATATCGTAAATGATTGTGTCATATGTCATTACAGAGATTAGAACTCGTATTAATAATGTGTCATGCGGATTAATACCTATATGTACTGTTCAAACAGTGCGTGTTTTTTAGTAATTAATGTATTGTAGTGACTCACTTATTATACCTACTCGAATATACTAGTTAGTTATATCGCTACACACTCATAGTTTCACACTAGGATTCTCTGTGTCGTGCATTCCATGAAAAACATAAGAACACACACCCAGACCGATAATAGAACCACTAGAAACCGAATCCACTACCTTTTGAACGGCGGGCTTTCGAATGCATAGATTAAAACTTGAATTTTATTACTGTTACTAATAGTTCTAAATACATTTTATAATGGAAGCATAATACTATGTGTTCATATGAACATATGTAGTGTAATACCGGTAGTTAAATGCTTAGTACCTACTTACGACGTGTATCTAAAGTGTAATAGATAGTCAACAATTATTAATTTACTTTAATATTAGGCAAATAATATTTAGTCATATTCATACCCGTCTTTTTATATGGTATACATCCGTCGAAGTAAACAATAAAAATAATGATATCAAATGTCGCAATTTGTGGTTATATTTTTTCAATAAAGTAACAACCCTATTGGCGTGGCAAGCGGAGCGCACAGTGGCGGCCCGAGGGTGGAAACATTTGATTTAATTGCTTATTCATCGGTCTTGGTGATCTTTCGTTCATTGTCACAGTACAGATGTTTGATCTAAGTAGGGTACCCAGCCACTGTTTTGTTATATTTCTGCACTACTTATATGCTGTTTACTACTGAACAAATATAGAGTATAAAAATGCAGTCACAGGTACTCATTATTAACTTCATTTAAAAGTGAAAGTAAATTAATTTCGAATAAATTAAATGCGAAAAGGATTAAAAGTATACTGTTCCTTTTACGAAAATACTTTTTATTTTTCGTTCGGACCTAAATGGTTAATAATTGCTAAAGTATTTCTTGTAAAAATAGTTGGCAACCCTACATCTAAAAGGTCTTACACACCTGAAAGAAACGTTATTTTTCCGGATTGTGATTCGACACGTTTCTTTTTTTTTTTTCTACGCCACGTAACTTTTCATTAACATATTAATGTTCTCACGAATAGTTAAAAATAAAGATTACATCTTAAACATACGGATTCATAATGAAGAAATGTCACTATGTATTAAACTACAGTTCAGGTAATTAAGTTTATTTGTATTTTACGAATAGTTATTAATACAGAATCGTCTGTACAATACGCAAATACAATACAGAATACGCAATAGTATACGCAAGTACAATACAGAATAGTCAATATAATACGCAAATACAGTACAGAATCGGCAATAGTATACGCAAGTACAATACAGAATAGTCAATACAATACGCAAATACAATACAGAATCGTCAATATAATTCGCAAATACAATACAGAATCGTCAAAAGTATACGCAAGTACAATACAGAATAGTCAATACAATACGCAAATACAATACAGAATCGTCTGTTCAATACGCAAAAACAATACAGAATCGTCTGTATAATACGCAAATACAATACAGAATCGTCAATGAGGGTTATAAATGTGAACAAGCTGAAGCCATAAGCATTAGTGTAAACATGTCGGTCATTGTCAGTTGAACTAGGAATATGCCGATTTTTCTTGGAAACTTTAACCTACGAGTATTAAGGCCCACTAATGGGCACCGTTCTCTCCTCATCACTGAGGAGATCCAGAGCATACTTCAGCATGCTGCTCCAATGCGGATTGTATGAGGTTATTGTCCAACCTAAGTGTCGGGAGTTCTTATGCCACCAAGGGCCTCCGACGTGGCTTAACGACTGCAATCTACGATCAACCGGCACCAACGGTTTCACAGGCCCTCCGAAGCACGGAAATGCTCAAGAAATGTTTGCCACTAGCGGTCAACCATCCAGGTACCGACCGCGCCCGCAGTTGCTTAGCTGTATCGATCGCTTAAGATCGACGAGAGCCGCTGGGCTATAAGCGCTTCGTACGGCAACGTATAGATAATAATAAATAAATAAATGATTTATATTAAGTAATAACTTTGTTGTTGCTGATCTCCATTTTGCTTTTTGTTTTCTTAAAAAGTGAGTTTTATAAAAGGATTTATTCAATTTCAAAAGTAACTGCGTATATACGGACGTTACAATATGAATCTTAGTAGTTAATTAGATAATGAAGATTCTTCATTACAACAACAATGTGTACAATGCATTTTGTTTTGCTCCTAACAAATCATTAAATTAATAATATGTTGTAATATGTTATTCATTACAAAAGCGTAGAAGGATAATATTATTTATTAATATTAATAACGTTACAATAATAGCTTGCAGAGTAATTATTATTTCTGTATACGTTTGTTACTTATGTTATATTATTATTATTATCTATATATGTCTATAAACCAATGCTTTGTGTTTTTACTGAATGGTCAGTGTTATTTAGCTTAGCTTTATTAAGGTTTTAACGCCCAACGATTTTATAATTTTTTTTGCGTGATACATGCCATACATTGATAAGGAGATTGGTGTGATGACTGCGACCTAGGACGTTTCGAATTATTTTTTACATTTTAGTAAGTTATCTACATCACTATTATCCTCAGTTTTAATAAAACCGTTTAATACTTTATTTATTTATTTCATTCGTCTATTAACTTGAAAACCACTTAGAAACAAAACCTGTTACAATTAATTACTTTAAAATTAAAAAAAGATATTATGTCAAAAGCAATATTGTGTTAACAATGCATTTCTACTAGCGGGAGCCTAACATATATTTTTTGTCTGTGTATGTTGACAGTTATTTAGCTAGCGTAAACACTTGCGGCGAATACGTATGTAGAGGTGTCTGAGGTATGCATTGTGCATGTGTGAGTAATGTGTTGCCATATTAATAAGATTGGGTCACGTCTATAGCTGTCGCATTAAAGCCCGGAACATCCTCACAATCTATCCTAATAATTGAACTGTAACGGGGTCAAATCATTTACATTTTAATGTGTATAGGATTAGTTCTCGATACAGAGACCATTTTTGTTTTCAATTACTGTCCGTTTATGGACGTATAGCGCGAAAAATACTGAAGAGATTTAAGCGGTACTTAGTACACTTGTAGCTTGTATCCTGGGGCTGTATTTAGGATAATTTTTATCCCGGGAATAGAATATTATTTGCGCGGGATAATACATAAAATTTACTCGTATGGATTCTGTTTAGAAGCTAATAGTTAATGGTTTGATTGCTTTGGTTGAATTATTGTAATAAAAGGGTTTATAATTTAGATCACAACAGAATCATCAAATAATTGAGAAATTTGTGGTGTGTTACTGCTGAAATATATTAATAGCAATAATATAGTATAACAATAAATAACTATAGAATGTACCTACACAGGTTTTACCATAATATTTTCCTTCGCCAAAACTCGTCATCATAATAAATTTATACAAAATTAGGTTTGAAAATTACCGGCGCATGCATGATATAGACTTATTTATTGACATAAATTGTAACGTATTTAACTTTTTATTTTACAAAGATACGAGTACTTACGATATGTATTTTATGTGGATGGATGGGTTATGCATGGATGAACAGAACTAGACATTTCAGCCGTAACCACGGCCCATATTTAAAATGTGCACAAAGCACAAACCAAGTTGAATTAAAGTTTAATATTTTTTTAGAATTAAATTCATATGAATAAATGTTTTAGGTTACAATTTTAGCAACATTTAAGTATATTATTACACAAATAAAATTATCACCGCATAAATTATTTTCCTGTTTTTAACGCAATAAACAATAAATGTTTTTTTTTTATTATACCTAGCTTAATTGCATTTTTGTAATATAAATCCATTGCCATTTTGAATTCCCCCATTTAATCGGGAATTTCGTAACTCGCCAACCCTGGCCCTGGCATCAATATCACACTATCCCTGTCGCACAAACGCGACAACAATGCAGTTGTTATGCCCGTTTCACACCTCACGCCTCGATGTAAAGCGATACTCCCCAAAGACGTGTCGTACGATGCATACGAATGTGTGCGTAACCATTGTTCTCTATAGTGATGATGTATAGCTTCCGTGTCTATAGTGTATGGTGTATTACGATATATTCTATCCTCCGGTAGAAAACGTTTACTGTTCCATTAAACAAGCGCTATGTTTGACGTGCTAACTGTCGCTTTGAGCTAGATAATGATGTAGACAAAATGGTATGTAGTGTTTCATAAATGGATGCAAAGCAAATATCTATTATAAACATCATTGATGTGATCATTTCATTAAAGTTTAATTGATATATCATTTCTGCGAGTTTATATCTTGTAGTCTTTCATTGCAAAGTTAATTTAAATAATTGTGACAACTGATCAAATAAATTGAAAATAATACCAAAAAAATTAATATCTGTATCTATTACAAAACATATCATTGTTTTTTTTTAAATAAATGTTAAATTTTATTATTTCTTATGTTTATAACATTGTCTGTAGAACCTATTTGGGCGATCACTTTCAGTGCTTACATGGTTATGGAAGCATATCACATTACACGCCTCGAACACATCTTTCTCGCTTATTATCGTTAGAAATCAAAATAAAATTTCTATTTCTCAAACCATTGGACGTCTAAGAACTAACGACAATTGAGAGATCGGTCAATTCTTACCTGCTTCCTCGATTCTTCGTTAAGTAATGGTTCAGAGCCCGCCACTTCTCCTACTTCTTGGTGAGGAGTTAATGGTTGGCTATAAAGTTGTAAGAGGGCGCCACTATGACGCCAAAGATGTTGTCCTTAACAGTAACTACAGCTAGCGCTACAACGTGGTAATAATAAGATTGCCAAAAACTTTCATTAAAGGAAGCAAAATACCATCGTAGATAAGTATTGGAAAAATTTATAAAATATATACTGTTCTATCTTTTCTTTTCCTTTCGAATATTTTCAATGATTCATCAGTACGTTAGCCTTTGTAATCCCTCTACTCTCCAGGTTTCCTACTGATCGAATGCGAAAAGTAAAGTAATTACTGTTCAACGTCATACAATACCCGAAATTCATTATCAACAATTATTTATCAACATCGTTTCAAAGTGCTTTAAGTTTCGAATGACGTGTTCGGAATGTAAGACCGCAATTCGAACCGCGAACGGGTATCTATTCCCAATACGTCTCCGGGAGGTATCGGTGAAATATTCAAGATGCTCCATAATATATTGATCACGGACTAAATTTAACTACAAACAACATAGTATTAGTAGAAACATATTTGTCTCTTTCACACCCAAACAAAATTGATAAGACAGAAACTTGACAAACATAAAAAAACTCTGTAGAATATATTTTTGATATATCGTGGGTAGTTGATATTTTTTATTTATGCAAATAGTCGGCCAGCAGGCAGATGTGTCATATTATCATAAATAACACCAAAGGCATAACGATTGCCATTGCGTTGCCAGCCAAAGCAAAAACTGCAACGAAAATACGTACATACTGGCTTTCAAATTCCCAGCTCAATCACGAGACGTTCAAAGCCTAACTCTATCAAGAACGTGGTAGCTAAACCTGCACGCTTCAGTGAGAAACAATTTTACCAGCAATTTTTTAATGACGTAATAATTAAATTAACATGATCCTTAAGAAAAAGAACACTCGGATGCCAAGTGTTGGATAAAGTATTAAGCAGTATGCAATATAGACACAACGGATGTTGCCGTGTCGCTTTAACCTAACACATGTAATACATTACATACTCCATCACATTTTCTCCCTATGTTCATCTCAATATATAAAAAATAATGTTTGTCTGTACGTCCTTTATAAACTCTGAAATAGTGGGAGATATAGCACTGATATCTGTAGTAACTTTGTTTAGAATTGTCTGAAGAATGTTTTGACACCACAATTATATCGATAGGACACATGGTTAGTGAGTAACAGTTGATAATATTGAATTTTTTTAAACTGATTTACCACATGGTTTATGACTGTTTTTTAAATTTATTTTTTATATGCGATTTTAGATTCTAGTCTTGAAGCATTTTTGTTCCATCAAATTACAATGATTTTAAAGAAGTTTCACTTCGAAACCCTGCCAGTACACAAAAACAAAAGGTGACTAACTTGTGACACTTTTTAATTATATAATAATGTATAATGTTTACTATTCATTTTATCGGTTGCAATAATAAGGTGTACATTATTACAAAGACGTTTAAAGACAATGAGTAATTAATATATTGTAATTGACACTTCAATTGTAGCTGCCAGCTTCATAAGAATATTAAGCGTCAGTAGATTAAATGAAGTAAGACTAATCTGTACATTAAATATTATTATATTTCAAAATGAATAAAAAAAGATATTGAAAATCACCTAATAATAATATGGTCAATATACAACAACATCTACACAATTGAATCAAATTGGGAGTGTCTGTTTGCAATAATAAAATAACCGCTTTTTACTAAATGCACACATACGGTACCTACATAATAATATACCAAATTAACATTTTGTACAATTTTTATCTCTCGGTCTGTTTGCTCCGGCTAATCGATGGAACGGCTAGGCCAATTTTGACGTTACTTTCACTGGCATATAAGGGTGAATTTCTCTGGCGTGTTTTTTACGCGGCGCAAGTGAAAATGGCAGTGAAAGATGCTTTATTATCA
>DWJN01007284.1:0-10092 GCA_018248895.1 Carystus phorcus | reverse complement strand
GATATTCAGTGTGATGATTATTCAAATAAAATAATCAAGAACCGAGCTTGGCAAGATAATACAATGCACCCAATACCACCTTTTTCTTTTCTTTTTTTTAAGGAGCAACCACAGTAACACACACTTCTTCGTCGACCTCCATTTTGAAACTGACGCTATACCCGCACGAAAATCGCATACTAACCGCGGTGTCTGAATAGCATCACAATTTCCTAAACGCACGATTCCGGCATGTCTGAACGAGCGCTTAATTTTGAAAATATTTTTCTAACCTGAAGCAGTGTTGATCTAATAGGTTCAAGGTTTATCAGCGGTAGAAACATAACGATTTATGATCGCTTGGGACGATCTATTACTACATACGAGGCAGGATAAATCTCGTGTTTATAGTTTCAAGCAAATCTTGTTTAATATTAGCACCATTACCATAACCTACATGTAATATCTTTACGAGGAAAATCGAACCGACTCGGCCCAAATACCTATTGCGATACAAATACGGGCACAGATACGACTGAAACCTCCACAAACAATGTCCCAGATGTATTCGAATATTGTTATTGATTCAATTGAGTTTTGCGACAGTACAGAAATAAAATGCGCGCTCAGAGAGAGAAGATAGAATATTTGAGCGTTCTTCCACTATAATACTTGAGTTCTTTAAATATGTCTAATAATTGAGTTTTCCAACAAATTTCAGCGATACATTCAAATTTCTACTACGAGTATACTCGTACGTTCAGTTATGATGTACTTAATTTAAAATTATTGCAGCGCTTATAGTCAGGGGGCTGGCTTGTGTTAAAAGCAGTTTATAGTTTTTACACGATTATTCTAATATTAATATTCAATATCTATGCGTCGTAGTGTAGATTATTGCATATTATTATCGCCCATATAAAAGTGGTCGCATTTCAAGCATCGTTAATTATATCATTCATTTATAAATTAATGAATGTACAATACACCGAAGTATAGAATGTTATTAGCATAATGTTTGCGCATTTATGTTTCAACAATTCTGTTAAAAGAAAACTATCGTTTCACGACACATAACATTATCATTATCGAATAGGCGGTTATTTTATAATGATTCAATTGTAGTTACAAAGAGTGACAGATCAAATCTAATGGATCCCTGTTACAACCTTACGTCGGACCGGATGAGTGGCTCGTTTTAATTAAGCGATGCAATTGCATACTGCGCAGTGATCGCTGACGAACACGACGCGACGAAGCTATTACGTTCATCCGTTGAAATGATCAATCAATATAGCTCAATTCTGTCGCAGATATTCGCAAATATTGGTACAGTTAACGACGTCCATACCCGCGTGGCGCAATATTCACCGCGCGTGTCGGACCGCCGTTCAAAGGGTCCTGGATTCGATTCCCAGTGAGACAAAAATTTTAATGTTAAATTTAAGTTTATGTTCTCGATCTGGGTGTAACTGTGTTTGTTTTTGTATTGTCCATGGCACCGATGACACAGAGAATCCTAGTGTGGGGCTGTATGTATGGGGCTTAAAATTTAGTTCAGTACGTAATTAAAAAACTGGTGCATTAGTCTACTTAGCATTAAAATCTTCAACTCAAAGTTCTAGATTAAAACAGCCTGTGAATGTTGGTGGAATGTGCCTAAAGTATTGTTGTACGAAGCCAGTATCCTTTTTCAAAATAAATAAGAATGTTCCCTCATTCATAAAGCAACTCAATCACACCTGCGGTACGGCGAATCATAAGCTGACACAACCGTCTGCTTACAATCAACTTCAATTGAGACATCATTTACTTTCGTTTAACCATAATCCTCGAACATTTTGTTGGATAGAGCATATACTGGGCCAGAAATGCGGGTCTTCAGATTTTTCATTGATCGAAAATATACACCGGTGATAGTGTTGCTAATATCATCGAAAGAAGATAATATACCTCATACATAGAGGTTCCTCGAAAACCCATTTGTCGGCTATTTGAATAAGAAAAAGTCACATTTAACAGCAATGTCGAGGCCAACTACAAATTCTTGAAGCTATATTTCTTTCGTCACGTTATAAATCGACAGTAGTTATTTTAAATTTTTACATTATATCTCTTCTGAGGCGCGTGCGTAGGTAGTACACTCACATACATTTTTATCGACACGAAAATAACAAAAGTTCTTACGATTAAACTGTTTAATGTTGAAGACAAGTAATTTATTTTTAATCTTAATATATATAAAGTACGTGTTACAATGCTTGTCCGCGATGGACTCCTAAACTATTTAATTTTTAAGCGATTTTAATCAAATTTTGCACACCGTATCCAATTTGATCCAACTTGAAAGATTACATCCCAATTTATAGTCGCAATATTATTTTATTGCAAATTATTTGTTTTATATCTTCAAAGAATTAATTCCGTAAATATGTAACAGATGGCGGTGGAAGGTAATTGTGTGCTAAATTGAGCATGTAAACCTTAGTCACAGCAATGCGTAGCCGAGTCTGCTAGTTTAATTATATAGGTATAAGTCTAATAATAATAATAGAAGTAAAATAAGTAAACGCTTGGACACTTATATCCTCGGACTAAGTTTCCGTGTGTCGGTCGTGAGGAACAACGTAAAGAGCATACATTTCACTAAACACACGACCCGAGAATATCTGTCACATAAATGGTTGCCCCGACCGGGAATTCAAGCTGAGACCTCTACCTTCGGACGCAAACATACCACGAGGTCGCCCAAATTTAAAATAATATTTATATAATTCATAAATTGACGAAAGAACGAACAAATTCGTTAGTTACGATGTTATTATTTTATCACTGGCAAAACGGGCGAACTCCGTTTCGCCTAAAAGTCAATCAATGATTGACATTACTTCTTTATCTGTTAACCGTTTTCAAGAAAAACAAACATTATTTTGGGTTCTCTTGCGTATATGAGGCACCCCATTACGAATTTTTAAATATATTTCCACGTACAAACAGGGACAAGTTGCAGTTTTATTATTATGCATAGATGTAGAAGAAAATGGTCAAAGCGCAATAATAATAATAAATAAAAAAAACGCCACACACTCATAGCCCCACACTAGGATACCCCGTGTCATGGGCTGCCGTGGACAACACAAAAATACAATTACACACACACCCAGACCGAGAACAGAAATTTAAACTCATCATTAAAATTTCGGCCTCGCTGGGAATCGAACCCAGATTTGCTCGTAGATTCCAAAAGAACGATCAAATGATTATAATCAATACATTTCCGGCCAAACAAAGAACAGAGAGAGCGTTATTACTGGCTCTTCAACGCTGCACACGAATGCTTGAGAGTCCTTTTAACTATTGGACTATCAATAGTAAATTTTTAACGTTATCTGCTTCGGCACGCACACATATTTCGAAGCCTCTGGCCAGTAATCCTACAAAACATAATATATAATGACGTAGGATTATTTCCGAACTCATATTTTTATGCATACATATATATTTTTTTCGTTGGTGATATTCCTGGTGATGCTAATGTCCATGGGTGTCGGTGATCACTTACTATCAGGTGAGCCGTCTGATCGTTTGCCAGCTTATGGAATAAAAAAAAGTAGATATATTCAGTAACGTGAGAATATTTTACGAATATCTACATAGGTATACTGTAATGCCGATTAAATTTATGTATCACAGTTAAATTCTAATATTTATTCATAACATACCTAAGCTAAGTTTTCTTTCGCCGTTTCTTCTCCTCGATGTAAAAGCACCTTTCCGAAACTGAGGTAGAATCAAAAAGTTCGTGCATAAGTGTATTGAAATAGTACTTATATAAATAAATGATTTTGAATTTTAAGGTGGTCCAAAAATTTGCTCTTCAACCGTATTTCGCTGATGTCATACAATATCCGGTTTTGCATTTGCACCTGCTCGGAACATCCCTATTGTTAAGCACAGATAGAGATGTGTATAATAAATATAATTTCGTATACGGCTGTATATGATTGCACGAACGCGTTAAATTACTAGCGACTGGGACTGAAGTCCATATTACGTAGTCAGTCATTGTCAATAATAGATATTCAATATCTGAATTCCAATAATAGTGAGCAAACAACACATCAGTGGATCCACTAGAACTGCTTTTATTATGTATTTGACAATAGTATCTGTATTGTTGATATTGTAGAGTAAATGTTGGAGTAAAATATTTTTTTGGTATTCGAAATAAAAGTAATTATGTACGCAAAAGACTATGAATTTTCTTTCGTAATACTGTTCCTCATTAGTTAACCTATGGTTAACTTGAATATAAAGATTTTAGAATAAAATAATTACTCCACTCCTGTGCCATCGGACTACTATTTTTCCTCTCTCTAATACAACAAAATGTTTTGCTGAGATTTCATTCTCAATTTTTATTTAATTTTTTTACACTTGAAATCACTGGAAGCATCACTTTAATAAAATCATATTTTTCTACACACTGCTTATCTTATAAAAAGACCAGTATATTCCAAATTATATAATGTTAGTGTCATGAATATTTTATGCCTTTTGTTATATAAAATGAATTGATTTAATTAAAATATTCTTCAAGTAATAGATTAATATTGTAGCTGTTAGAATTGACAAATGTTCATTGTTTATATTAAATGTAATTTGTTTGTATTCTATTGTTTTAATAGTAATCATTTCGGTTACAGTTACAAAACCTCGTACATCACTAGTACAAACAAGCCGTGTTAGCTCTGCGACGCCCATCGAACAGGGATCTGCAGCCAAATTGACGCACGCACAGTTTAGGTAAAGCTCGGTCCAATCAGCCATAACATAGGTCGTGATTTGTACAGCTGCCGGTGGGCTAGAATCAGCTCTGATAGTTGACCTACAAAGCCAGTGAACCCAGTTAAATTTGAGATATTCCCCGAAAACAACCTGTTTCACAGGAATATTACGAAATGAAAAAACTACCTACAAGATATGAGATGTATTAGTTATCTGAGTCTAAGGAAAGTCGTTTTTATAACGACTTTCTGTAACGCAACAGTCCATTAATATTGTTATTAAAGGATATTTCAATTACAGGTTGACTTCTTTCAGTCAAATAAAGTTGAGCTACTCCTGATTCAGTTTTCCACATGGTTGACTCGTGTTCACCTTTTTAATTTTTGAAGCAATAGGAGCTCCAGGACTTTGCTTATTTGCTTTGGTGAAGAAAAACATTGAATCAAAAACTGGATACCTTATGGGATCTTCGTTATTGCTCAAGTAAATGATAAAGTTTCGAAAGTAGAAATCAGTATTAAGGCATTATTATCATTATCATCATAAGTATGCTGATTGAAGTGACTGGCGGAGCGAACTTCATTCTGAAAGGAGATCGGGCTTAGAAGCGGAATTAGAGGTTTCTGGATGAATTATAAACAGAGACACGCTTATACACTTATCCTGTTGGACTAGGTCACTTCATGAATACCCTCAACAAATGTTTACCTGTCATATAAATGTTTACTCTGGTTGGGACTTAAACTCTAGACTTCATAAGTAGGATTACTATTTACTATAATACGTAACCAATAAAGAGGAAATGGAAGATTATTTTCCTTTTTATATGAATAGCCGATAAACCGAAAAAAAGAAGAAATAGAGGAGAAATAAAGGTTGAAAGGGTCAAGCTAACATCCGGAATACGACGAATAGTTAGGTGGACGATTCAAGCAAGAGATCTGACTAAGGCCTAATCCCAGCAACGGAGTATAATTTAAGGTTGCAGCCAATTTTCACTGAAAGTTTAATTTGCCGGAAGGCTCCACTACTATTACTATATTCATATGCAGTTGGCAAAGTGCCCTAAAAATCTCTGCAATTTTTCACCCGACACTTGCCAACTAAAGTGAAATAGGCCTGATTTGCAACTGAAAGGCTAATTTTGCAAAATGCATCCACTCTGAAAATATTCATGTTAACTAGGAAATTTTACAGGCATTCAGTGCAATGGCGTGCATAAAGGATATTCGCTAATCAATAAAGGTTGTTAAATTATTTAAAAAGTAGGGTAACTTTTTTCTTAATTTTTGTTAGGTCCGATAAAATGGCCATAAATAACCGAAAATGTCCATGTTTCATTTAACGTTACATGGGTTGTCGTGCGGGTACAATATATTGTCCTGGTACTTTGTTCTCAGTCTCAGGTATTCTAAAAGTTGGGAACCGGATTTATCCGGCTCGGCGCCGCTTTCATGTCGGTGCATTGTGTTACTACTTCGTGACGGCTCTAAGAACTAAGTTCGATGGCTCATATTTATTTCTGGGTTTATTTTTATTAGAAGTCTTGGTAATGTGTTTAAAAATGTTAGGAGTTCTGAAGAGGCTCAAACCGAAAAAGTAATGAAAAAATCCGTAATTTATCAGTTACCTCACAGTAACCACAATTGACAAAATTCAACGAACCAAAGAAAAACCGACTTAATCGAATAATCTGATTCCGAAGTCATGCGCATCAAGTAAATGCATATTATTAGGAATAGAATATAATTTATGCCATTGGTGCATCCGGGAAAAAGTTACGTAGAAGTCGATAAAAAATATAAGTAGCAGTTTTTTAACTCAGTTTCTACATATTAATTAATTTGTGCGGAACCGTCGTCGATGTCTGTTGTGTGTTTTAAATGTTATTTCTTATTTTAATCTTCTATGCCAGAATATCGTTAAATGTTTATACATATATATTTTAAATTTGAAAGATGTGTACTCATGCTTTGAAAACGTATTCGCAGTATTTGCTAAAGCAATTACTATTTTAATGATGCAATTATCCAGCCGTACAGTGAATTTCAACAGAGAGCGGTCAAATAATTATCCCTAAACACCTTAGCGGCACCTAAATTCATTAGTCGAAACCTAAAATTAATTTACGCGCATTGCTAAAGCGTAATAGAATTAGTTAACTATTTCAATTGTGGTTATGCGGGTATACGAATGGGTGCTTGAACGTACATCAAAAACCTAGTAAATAATCAATTTAGGTTCTAAAATTTATACCTAACCTAGTAATGTAGTCGTAAGACCTACAGAATCTTTCTATGTTTTAGACCCTTAACGTGTTAGGTTTAGGATCTATTTCCGCTGGAAAATTCTGTCAATTCAACGGGTTACTTTTTATTGATTTCATCAAAATTTGATTTTTAAATTCATCAAGTTAATATTTTTCAATTTGTACGTAAAATTATCCATCCATTAGCCTGTAGATGTCCTCAGCTGGACTAGGCCTCTCCTAACTAAGGCCACTCTGACCGGTCCTGAGCCCTCTGAATCCAGTGGATGCAGGCCGTCTTCTTCAGGTCGTTAGTCCACCTGGTCGGATGGTGACCTGTACTTCTTTTTCCGAGGCGTGGTCGCCATTCCAGCACCTTTTTTCCCCAACGGTTATCTGTTCTTTGAAATAAGTGGCCAGCCCATTTGCCATTTCAGGAGAATAATCCACCACGTCTCGGATCCATAAGTCATCATTGGCAATACACATTGCTCCAACATTTTCGACTTCAGTCACTGAGGTATTTTAGATGACAAGATGTCATGACATTGACACGTAATTTCCCGAACGTATGTACGTAACATATAAACCGTATTTTGATTTAAGTTGGGTATGAGTTATTTGAACCGTAAATGTACATTTCATATTTTTCCGCCTACACTTAGAAAAAATCGAGTGTTCTTCGTGTGATTTTGTAAACCGTTTCTTCCCGGAATCCTAAAAATGGTTTACGTACTATCCAATTTATACTTCAGCTTAATACAGTCCCTAACTAATAACCTTCTGCCTTCAAGTTCCCTTTACGTGACATTATTAAAGTCCTTCAATTTAACGCTGTCGCTATTTTATTTTAAGGTTATTTACGAAACCCCTCGTCTCAAATATTTCATATCACGGGCAAAAATTTGGTAAATATTGTCACGTAACGCCTTCAATATCGCTACGGGAAGTGTCTTGGGTTAATTTTAATCAAAAAACCCAAAAAATACATTTTGGATTTGGACAGCCATAAAGTAGTTTTTATTTGCGATTTTTTTTAATTGTTTTTAAGTTGGTTATATAAAGCTGACGTTTTTTTTCAACGTGGTCTTCTGAATAGTATAGGTTGTTACCATTATTATATTTATCCATAATCTATAATAACGTAGCAAGTATTAAAAATTAAAAAATATCTTAATGTATATTATTCTTCTGTTTGTGTGTGTCACTGAAATCTTTTTAACGGTTAGACTATTTTTGATAATTTTTGTTGTGTTTAATTGAATTCGAGAATGGGTTAGATTCATAATTCGGTTCGATAGATTTTTTTTTTATGATGAAAGATAATATTTCCAGAATCTACTTGTCATTTAATATTGGAGCGCTAATAGTCCTTTCTGTATGATCGACTGAGTTAAGCAACGGCAAGCTGTCGGTACCTGGATGCCGGTGGCAAAAATTTCTTGAGCGCTTTCGTGCTTCGGAGAGCACGTTAAGCTGTTGGTCCCGCTTGTTACCGTAGATAGCACACGTTAAGCGACGACGAAGGTTTTTGGGCGGGATGGAAACTTTCGACACTTGGATTAGCCTCTGCACCAATCTGCAGTGGAGCAGCGTGGTGAATTATGCTGTAGGCTTCCTCAATCAATAACACTCGTGGCCTATAGTGATTGATGCCAAATATTCATTCAACATATCAAGTGTATAATAAAATAACTTTCATAATTTATAAACAATAAATCCTCAGTTCTATTCAATTGGGTTGAGGTACTCATCTAAAATATTATTTTATCAATAAAATTGTCGTTTTTCAAATACGAGCCGTCCTTGTATCCACTCGTATATTTTATAGCGATCTGCGAACGCAAAGCCAATGTACTCTGGGAAATAACAATGTAATAACTTTGTAAGGCCGTTACTGTAAATATTGTCGTAAATTGTTCCAAAGAACGAATTTACTAGCGCGAGGAATTTCAGTTTTATTGTTATTTTCTATTACGGTGAAATACATTTTAGCGTTACTAAGTGATGTGACTTTCGTGTCTGTTTAAATCAAAGTGTTTTAGATATAATTTGTATGTAAATGTTTCGTAATCGTGAGGAAATAACTCTTAGGAAAATGCGCGCTATATGTTATTACATGGTTTATAAACTTTTTTACCAGTGTTACATAGCTTCAAGGAAGTAAAAGATAGTTTCGCTTAATTATCTATACTTGAATTTAATTTCTACACTGTCTTTAATTGTCTTCTTCTAATAGATTTGAAAGTAGCTGGAATATCTTATGCCACATTTCTTTGATCTCATCAGCTAATGGTATGTTATCAATATTATTGTTGTCACATTATTGATATTATTATTCTCGGCAAGTCAGCGACGTCCTAGTACTTGAGTCATCCTCCAAACGACTTATCATGTACCGACTGGGAGCTTGAGTCTGAACGAGGCGCTGATTTTCTCTTCTTTTTTGTAGGTTAGATACCCATCAGTGATGACTTTTATATTGCTGAGTACATAAAAATAATTATTTACTAACTAACTAGCTGTAATAGGTTTCCCTTTAACTTCGATATAAGTTTCATTTCATATCCAAAAGTAGCGTTTAGCTATCAGTAGGACATACTCGTTTAAAGCTTAATATTTCGCAAGCGGATTCTGGACCGTGGCAACAGACATGAAAAAGAATATCCCTCTTTTCGTGTAGGTAGGTTTTCATATCTTGCGAAAAACGTGATAAAAAAGGCAAAATTACTCTTAGACTAACCTACTTTTAAAATTTAGGCATTCGTTGAAATGTCTTTTGCAGTCGATAACTTCGTTTTCAAATCGTTTATGATGTTCTTTGAAAGGAAAATTTAGTATTCTTTGAAAAGTGTGTTATTTTTTAATAAATATTCAGAAATTCTTATTCAAAAATACCACAGATTTTGGTTTTCGCCTTATATATTACACTAGATGATCCAGCAAACGTTGTTTTGCCATATAAATTACTATATGAACCAGCAAACTTTGTTTTGCCACATAAATTATTATTTAAGAACTATTTTTATAACCATAAAAATGGTTATAGTGTGTTTACCTTAAAAGCTAGATATATG
>DWJN01007283.1:0-10092 GCA_018248895.1 Carystus phorcus | reverse complement strand
CGCCTATAGCGGGCTGTGTTTCGTTTTGGCCAAAAACAGATGTGCTTCCAAACTTTTGAACGGTAGTGTATATATATATATATATTGTGATACTACTGTTAGTACATTTACCTACTTCTTTAAACTTGTCACGCAGTGATTCGCGGAAATTTACCTTATAAATTGCTCTGATAGCTCTTTTCTGTACACAAAAATTGTGCCGATATCTGCTAACTTACCCCATAGTAAAATGCCATATGACATATTACTATGAAAGTAAGCAAAATAATCGAGCCTTGCTGTTTCACTGCAATTCAATGCAATAGAGTTACCTATATTTATATCGACCAAAAAAGTCGATCAACCATTATGTTGATGTAATGCCTGAAGTAAATGAATAGCAATTGTGTTGCAGTGTGTGTAAAAAGGCGTTGTTATAGACGAGGTGATGTGAACCAAAACCAGGGCTAATAGTCAGTTAAGTAAAACTAAAATAATAATGACTTAAATGTCGGTCACTTTCGCTTTTCAACCAAACAACTCTGCTGTGAAGATCAATGTTCGAATACTACTATTGTTTTCACAGAACTATTGTTTTAAGTTTTCTGCGTATCAGAAATCTATTATTATTGTTGATATAGTATTTGTATTATTATAGTTTATTAGAAAATAATTGAGAACTTGTGGATTTTACCAATTCCCAGATGATCACTATTTTAAAAGAAGCCACACATTTATGACACGACGAATAAAACTGAAATACTACAGTTATTAATAATTTAAAGCGAACTAGATTGACGAATTAAAAAAGAACTCAATCGCTAAAAGAACTGGGTAAAAAATATATATTTAGTGTTAAAACTCCATAGAACAAAGTGCATTGGTAATGTACTGAATAAAATAATTTTTATTTTTTGTAAAAAATATTTATTTCTCAAATAGATTTACAATACCAAGTTATGGCTGCCTCAGAAGATGTAGTAATATAAAAAAGGTACATTATAAATCATATCTAAAATTCAAATTAAGAATTATGCTTTATAAACAATATTCAAGGAATATATAACGATATACAAAACACTTCAAAGTTCATTCAAAGACAGCCGCAAAGTAGATTGGTGTTTGATCAATATGTTGAAATATCTTTACAAATTATCTTATTAATATACATATACATAGATAACAACATTCATATTGCTCTAAATCTACATTGAAAGAACCCAGTTGAAAACCTATGACATAGATTCGCTTCAGGTACAAACAGGAAATTAATTTGAATTACAATATAATACCTTTTGTATGTGTTTATCGTATACATACGACATACATACAGGAGTTTTAAATTTCTATAAAAATACATAAATATCGTTTATAAAAATATACATTTAAAATGATTAAACTAAAAATAAAATTTTTGTATATAGATATTTCTTATTTTTTATAATGACAAAAAATACTTCACATAAAGCACCAACTGGGTCATTATAAAACAACCTTTAATTTACTATAAAATCATACTAGAGGATATGAGTTACATATGTAGTTACTCATTACTTGGTCGTAACAAGATACTAAATGCATCAGCTAATACACTAAGTTTAGTCTTTGGGTAAAGCGCTGTCACTCTTTCCTCTGCTATAGACCCTGTAAGCGGTCTTGGAGCCTAGCATTCTGTCGAGCAGGCTGTGTTTGGCTCTCCTTCTGTGCGTGAGAACTTCACGGCAGAGCTCATGGAACACTTCCCCGACCTGATTGACTTGTTCAGCTGCGGCCACTTCGGCGAAGTTGCATTCGAAATCTTTCGCTAATATTTCACCCTCCTCAGGACTGACCTGCGAGTAGAGAATTAAAATATCAAAAGATTAATCTTAGTATTCTGCACTAGTAGTTCTAAAACTGTGTAGCGACAGACCTGCCGCCAGCGGGCGTGCAAGGCGTTCACTTCACGCGGGCGGCAAATCGAGTGACCGGTCTTGTAATATGCATTAAAACATTAAATAGCCTTTTTCACGAATTTCAGCATATGTAGTAGTAGGCCTACATAATCGTTATTGACGCGGGCGGTCAAACAGCTAACGGCGGGCCTGTGTAGCGATCGCACTACATGTCACACGATGACGTCATGACAGGCCTAAATCACGCTATCGCAGTTATCTACAACGCTTGCATATAAGTTCCGAACATTAATAACGAAGAAAACGACGCAGAAGATTCTACACCAGTAGTAGAGTTTTAACGCAGTAAAGTGTAAAAACATTGTCAGGATTATCAATATTTTTTTCGGCCGACGACTCATGAGTGTTGATTTGTGTCTAATATCCTAGGCCAACGGGGACCACTTAACATCACGTGGCTCCTCGTTTGTCGGCTATTTATGTATTATAATAAACCATAATAATAAATTAAGTAGACCAATACAATCATAAAAACTTTTTACCTATTGTACTAACTTTTTACAATATGTACATATGTACGAAAGTAATGTCATCATTCTTTGTATGTTTTATTTGATAGTATATAAAATGATACTGCAAGAGATATCATACGATATCTCATCGCGTTAATCGGCAATAACCTAAAGTAAAGCGTAGCAAGATGGGACCTGATACCGAATACGTTTAATCAATTCTTCGAAGGGGTATAATCGACGAATATATTTAAGTGTTAATGTAAGCACCGGACGGATTAGATAATGCTTTGGTTTATTTACACTAAGGCGGAGTTGAGGAGGAGAGTGGAAAGGATATGTGCACTAATTAAATAAACATATTGTATGCATTCGCATTAATTCCATTAATTCCATCTCCGCTCAAATTTGCTTGAGACAGTCATAGCATACATGAGAAGGATTTTACCAAAATTGTATAACACGCGGAGTAGTGTCCAAGAGTAAATTCTTCCACTTCATCATGGATTCAGGTCACAACCCTCGCATGGAAAATACGATTTTAATTTCACAGCACATTTTCGCTTATTTAGTAATTATACTTAGTAGTATTAGGTTACATTTCTTTGTAGTCTTGTCGATCGGCTGAATCAAGTCAATGTCATTAACATAATATTATTATAACTTACCATATTCACTAACCCCTTGTCCTAGATGGGCGACTTGAGGCGACGCGACGCGATGTAATGCGACACAATACGACCATATTAGCAATGACACTGATTAAGGCGACAACGCAGGACACGAATGCATGCAACGACCACTTGATATTTCCGCGTCGGGTCGAATCACGTCGCGTCACATTGTCGCGTTTGTCGTTCACCTAGGACAACGAATTAGTGAATATGGTAAACCAACTGTGCATACACATTTAGCTGACATTCAGCTCTTACCTCTTACTTTTTTATGTTCTGAAACAAGCTACATAACAGTAAGTGGTCATTGTCGCCTATGAACATCAGCAGCTTCAAGCATTCTGATATGTTGCAAGAAGAGAGAACGGAAAAAAGTACTGACTCTGTACCTGTCTTAGATGCACCATATCAGCTTTGTTCCCAACGAGGGTCAACGGCACGTCTGGCTGCAGACTCTGCTTGGCTCGACGCACGTAGTTGAATGACTCCCGGTCTGTGATTGAGTACACCAGGAACAGGCCGTCTGCCCATTGTGCAATCTCGTTACCCGGAAGTTCATCGAAACTCTGGAACAACATTCATTATCATTTATTATACAAGAGAATAAAACTGGTCGAAACTTTATAAATTAAGTATTATGTAATTCTTCCGTAGCAGCATTTTGCTCGTAATTGTTTTGGAAGAAAAAAAGCTTAACAAGACTGTTTCTCGACATTCGGTGTTATAGTACGTTACAACCGTGATGAACCGTGTGCAAAAATATACTTTGAGTTTTGTTTATTTTTATAATAAGTAATTACCTATTTCTAAATAAAAAAAAGAGGGGTTAAGATAAATTGTAAAAATTAAAGATGGAGGAATAGGACCACAAAATTTCACAGAGTTTTGTACTCTACTACTAATACGTGTATCTTTTCTTATACCTATGCATTTTCTTTGCTCATAAAACGCACAATAGAAGTAACTAGTTTTTAATTGTGAGCCATTAATTACCTTCGGACAAGTATCCAATATCTCAAAAAGTATAGGTTCGCCGTCCAGCAAAGCCTCATGTTTATATTTGCTATCTGTAAGAATAAAAAAAATATTTATGATTTTTTAAATACAAACAAATAATAATGTTTTAATTTATAGACAATATTAGATATATTATTTATTATTCGTGGTTTAATGCTTTAAGAAAATATACAAAATATTTATTTCCTTATACAAAATGTTTCTATTCTTTCCAATTATGTCAAAAATTCCGATTATATCGTCAAATGTATCGTTAAAACTATACATGTTTTATCTATATGTCTTCTTATATTTCTCTCTATGAAGCTAAATCTCACAGTTAAATATACTCTATAAATACCGACTACTATTTTAAACAACGAAAATATATAAAAAAATTTGTTCTGACCTTGTTGATGATCGTATTCTCCGATGTACCGCTTGGTGAGGAATCGGACAGTTAGTGCTGAAATAAAACATACATTGAATTTATAGTTTACACGTAATAAAAACTGTAATTATTAGCTTGATAATTAATCAATTATCATCGTTATCTTCACCGCCATTACGATATTCACAAACAAATGCAAGGTTTACATTTGCATTATTTTCGGCTCCCCAACACTAAAAACATTTCAGGATCGATTTTAAAAGGGTGGTAATTAGCCAAGCGGGTAAAGTACCCTACCGCTATCCATAACTACCGTAGGGATTAAACTGGATAAGAGCAAGCCACTTCTAACACACTTCTAACAGCTATCCTAGCCACAACTTCTAACAAGTCCTGACGACATAGCCTCATCCATTGTTCAAGCGTGTGGTAGAACAAAAGAGATTGGTTTGATTGGAAATTTCCTTCACACCCCAGAATAACATGTACCTAGTTACAAAATAAATGCTAAAGTGGTAGATAGTAATCATTAACGGACAGTAAACCAGTGTTCTGGAACGCACAGCGACTTCAATTAAGGACTTTTGAATCAAGAAACAAATAAAAGCTTTTAAAAAAATGTAATAGTAGAAAGTGATAGGTAAGATAAGATTTATACTTAAAAATTTAGAACACTTAGAGGATACACAAGTGAAATCTTGTTATTTTTGTTAAATGTAATGACTGTTATATTTTTTTTGTTTGTTCAATCATACAACATATCTTTTAACAACAAACGAAAACCGCCTTGAAAAGGGATAAAATTTGATGAGGGAAATATTTAGGAAGTAGGTGCCTTTGCAGATGCCTTAATTAAAGTAACTGGCACCGACTTCCTAAGCGGTTTCCCTCATCAAATTATTATATCCCTTTTGAAGACGGTTTTCCTTTTTTATTAAAAGATTTTTTATTTCTTTTTAGTGATTCCTTCCATTTCGCGTGCCGTCGTGTCGCGTTCCATGCGTCCATGTTATAGATGTCGCCGGAATCCCGCTTGCGCGTTAAGTTAATAAGATCATACCAGATATCAGGTGTAATTATTTGAGGAGTACCGTTGTGTCTCGAAAAGTAATGATCAGATCTTAACCAAATTAAAATGAGACGCGTCCGGGAGCTTACATACCATCATATACATTCATTTTGCTCAAATTAATATGGGATCAATGGGAAAGCACCAGCTATTCACTAAAAAAATAATCATCGAAATCGGTCTACCCAGTAATAAATTATAGACCTGCACACATAAAAAAATACAGACAAATTGAGAACCCCCTCCTTTTTTTGAAGTCGGTTAAAAATAATTTTCAACGATAAAGGAATTATTTCTTTCGAATATAGAGAGAAAGAAGAGAAGAGAATAAGAAATATAGATAAAACAATATTTTATAATAAACTAGCAGACTCGGCCACGCGTTGCTGTGACTACGGTTTACATACTCAATTTAGCAGACTAATTACCTTATACCGCCATCTGTTAGGATCTTATGGAACTTTGTAAGATATTAAACAAATAATTTGCAATAAAATAATATTGCGACTATAAATTTGAGATGTAAGCTATCCTATCTTTCAAGTTGGATCAAACTGGACACGGTGTGCAAAATTTAAATCGATTGAGTAGTTTAGGAGCCCATCGCGGAAAAACACCGTACCAACCGTAATTTATATATATTAAGATTAATATAAAAAGCATATTAAACATTATTTCCCGTGGGTACAAACATTTTATATGTTTATTTTATCGCGTCGGGGAACACAGCCAACTATAGCTACTCCGCTGCTGGTCAAATTCTAAAAATATTTCGTCCGATTCGGAAATTCGTTTAATTATTACATGCGTCTCGTGTTTTTTATCAACGTCTTTGATATTTTTACTTAACCGGTTCGTGGATCGCTTGTAAGGTGGCTCTCCTTAATATATGTAATATTGGGAGTATGTAGGTTATCTTATTTAAAAGATATTGTTAGGAACTCTAGTAATAAAATATTTTCATCTGGGTTGAGGATAATAATAATAAAATACCAGAGAAATGAAAAAAACATGTCAAAACACGACTTACAAATTAAGGGTACAATAATGTAGATAGTAATATATTTATTAATGATAAGGATGCATGGAAATAAACAACCACAACTTCTACTTATGTTAGTATCTAATTGTAATGTTATTTTAGTTTTTATAACTGTTATTAGAACAAGTATTTTTTTTTAAATGTGCTAAGGAGTTTCTTTCGCCGTTTCTTCTCCTCTTTATAAGGCGCCCTTGCGAAACGGTGGTAGATGCAAAATATTTTACATTTCATAAGTGTATTTATAAATATCTGAAATAAATGATTAGAGTTTCAGGGTCCAAAAAGTGGCGTATGGCCTTATCTTGTATAAGAGAAATCGTTAGGAACTCTAGTTTTAATTTTGGAATTGATTTAGTAAACTAAACGAGCGGGATATTCTGATTGTCGGTTTCTATTGAGTCACAATTTAATCTTATGTCAAATATTAACGCATAATTGAGCCACTGAACTATGGACCACTTCGGTTGCGGCGTCTCGACCCACGGAATTAAAGTTTATTTATAAATCAAGTATGTACCGTTGGCGCAACTGCTAAAAGCTTGTGTGTAACATATACTGACGATCGATGCATGTTGGTTTGGTCAATTTAAAATCTTTCAACTTCTGGAATTTCTTGTATTCTAAATACATATTTTTATCATATTATAAATTGCCTTTTTTTAAGAAATAAATTGATACATGGTTACATTTAAAATGACCAGGATGACTGTTAGAAAAGAGCAACAGAATAACACCGTACGCGTCTTGAGAATTGTGATACATAATTTTACAAAATAACGTTAGGCTTGCGCTAACAAAACCAGCTTATATAAAATTGTACCCGGACCTATTTTAATGGAATCTATGAATAGATGTTGCTTTTAAAAAGTACTTGAATATCACAGGGTTATAATATAGGTGCAGGTATACACGTAAGTAGGCGAGAAGAAAATTGACATCATGACGTCAACAGTATTGACCTCGTCTCTATTATGATTAAAAAAATATTGAAAGCTAGCGGTTCCGAGCGTTACTGCGTATATTAAAAAATCTAATTTAAAGAAATGTACAAAAACATTCGTTTTGATTCTGTTTATATAGAGTCTATCAATCAGCAAAAAATCAACATTTTCCAATGTAATTCATTAACCATGTGGCCGATCCATATAATGTTGATACCAAAACCTTTTTCAGAGAATTCTAGAGACTTTTGCTTAAGACATGAATGCTCTATCTCCTACCATTTCAGAGTCCATAAAGTACAAATAAACAAACATTGATTTATATGTCTCACGATTTGTTTCAATTTTGAACCTCGCCTACAGGTTAAGATCATGGAATTATTTTTTATTGACCATCTCATAGATAGAGTATCTGTTCAAGATTTGTTATAAAAAATGTAGCTTTAAAGTGCAATTTTTTGTTACGATCGAATGTAATAAGTAATTACATAAATACTTAAAAACTAGCAGATGTTGTCTTGCAACATGTATTAGTATGTGGTCGCTTGAATGAATATTTAACTAGGCAGTGTTACAAGTTACATAGTACAGTTTATTTATACTAATATTATAAAGCTGAAGAGTTTGTTTGTTTGAACGCACTAATGTCGGGATCTACTGGTTCGAATTGAAAAATTCTTTCTGCGTTGCATAGTCTATTTACCGAGGAAGGCTATAGGCAAACAATCGATAGTTGAACATTAGTAAGAAATGTTACATAAACAGGATAAATATTCCAAGGTGATACGAAGTTCGCCAGGTCTACCAGTCAATTATAATCAGCACTTGGCATTTTTTTTACCGATTTCCAAAAAAAGAGGGGGTTATCATTCGTCTGTTCGTTTTTCAATCAAAGGTCCTTGTTATTTTGTCATATAAATTTGTGCGGCATCTGCCGAGTAGTTATCTCAATTTCAGCTCAATTACATTGTAGTACGAAATAAAATATTATTATTAAATTATCTTACTTATAAATTGTCTATCATGTCCCAATGAATGTGTATAAATCCTGAAGACACTTGCAAATCTAAGAATATCTGAATGTATCTATAGCGCAAAGCGGAGATAAGTACATTTTTATCAAAGATATGTATTGAATTTTATGCATCTAATTTTTATTACTTACTTTCAATACATTAGACACCTAAAGTCCAATATAAAAACTTCTCTCATTTGGTATATATCACAATACACTACTGTGATTTGCAATGAAGTTATTGGAAAAGCAATTCGGGTGTTATTATTAAGGAAAGGAAATAGAAAACTAAACGCGGCATGTTTTCAATTTAATCTTATTGCAAATACATATTCAATGGACTGTCGATAATTTTATGTTATAAACATGATGGTGGGACTTTAATGTCGCGTTGAATTAAAAGGTCCGAAATTACTACAGCAGATGCGAACATATAATATCTCTAGGTCTATAAATAAATAAACTAAGAGAAACTAAAACAACATTGCCACAAGGACAACGGGATTTACGAATAGAAACGAACTTTGATTTCTTATTTAATCTAAATCGTGCTGATACCTTTTGAGAAAAATATTCATATTACCTACTATAAACTACAGCTTTTAAAAAATATCTTTAACCCTGTAGGGTTATTATTCTACAAAATATACATGTTATACTCGTTACAATAACGGTCTATGTAAAATCTCTCCAGCATAACCTATCGACTTCCAATTGTATCTTGAACTATACCTAAATGGCTAAATATTTATAACGACCGCAAATAAACAAATCCATAACTGCGTTTCACGATGTGTTTTCTCTTAATTTAGAACCGTATGTTTTGTTTTGCGGTATTTATGAATATCAAGTAACAGTAACAGTTTTAAATGCAGCTTTCAAATGAATTTCTTAATTTAGTTTCAGAGTTTAAATTTCATGCCTTTACTCTTAAAAACTAAAAAATATATTTTGTGGACTTTACAAAGTCATGGCAATATATTAGGCCTGTGAAGTGCTATTTAATTTCGACTTAATAGGTCAAGAATATAATTGTTGGGTATTTTAGTATCTTTGTCTTTTCTCTAAGCAAGCGGTCGTGGTCAAATGGTGTTTGTTACTTGACAAGCCATCACCATTTTCCATTCGCTGCCCAGATAAGCTTGGTGTTACACAGAATTAAGAGATAAAGGTAACAAGAAAGACATATCTCTTATTTTCGAGGATGAAATTTATGATTTTTTTATATTTGTGAAAAAGTGAAGTCGATATGAAGTTCATAAATATTATGCGATTTTAGGACAAAAGTAACTACGTTTTTTTTATCTAAATTTAGCCTTTAATACCGATACAATTTACTATACCTACCTATCCAAATTTCTATCTCCTAATATGTTAGTATTTGTACGAGTAGTCAATAAAACTCGATGTTTGAAATCTATGAATTCTACTTATTGATAAAAGCAATCTGAAACCATAAATAAACATGGACTGGACATGTGTGTGGATTATGTTGTCTTTCGTAAGTTGGCTATTAGCCAATTCATGATTAACAAGCGCATTGTGGGAATATCTTGACTATTATAATGTCTCAAATGT